>APFE031725259.1:48693-79305 GCA_000404065.3 Pinus taeda | reverse complement strand
GGTTAGTTAGTTAATAATGAAAAGGCATGTCTTAGAGACATGCCTGTTCGTGAATGGGTACTTACCTGGCTATATATATAGGACCCTCATTCTCGTTTGTACTCATCCTATATCAATTCTTTTATACAATATACAATTTACAATTACTATCCTACGATGGATGTTTTTGATTTTGAAGTATTTTAAATATTTCCACTGCGTATACAACTTTTGGTCGTTTCATTGGTATCAGAGTTGTTCGATCCTTTGGATGCTCAACCGCTGAAGAGAACTGGTCTGATTTGGCCTTTGGCCATTAATCCTTCGTCAACCTTGTTGTTGTCACAATTGAAGCATTTTGCTACACAAAGTTGAAGTTTCTCTGTTTCGCAATTTCATCATTCAAGGCTTTGGCCATTAAACAAATGAAAAGGGAAAAAAAATAAGATAGTCAAAGAAAATAAAGAAAATAAAAGAAGTACATATAATGATTAAAAAAAAGTTTAAAAAAAAAATATAGTCTGATGTAAATTTTGAAAAAGAACATTCATATATATAAAAAGGTTCTACATTATTGATAAAAAGTGCAAGATAAAGTTAAGAGGGAATCTTTCCAAATATATTTAAAACTATATGTAAGAGAAGGAAGAGTAGATAATATTATCTTGATTCTTCATTAAGTGGTTTACAAGCCCATGGATTTAGAAACCCATGGTATTTTCAAGGTAAAAGAAAAATAAAAGGAATACAAAAACTCTTTATGTGAATGATAAGTTTTACCTTTTGTGTAGAGAAAATTAACCAAGTCAAAGGCACATAAGTAGACATATATTTTATATTATAACCCAAAGAGGTGAATAACCACTTTTCACTAGGGTTGTAACTTTTCAAAAATGAAAAGAAAATATTATAAATAAAATATATGTAAAGAGAAATTTTATATTATAAAGGGGTATTTTAAAGAAATTTTGAAGTCATAAAATTATTGAAAATATATATAAGTACAAAGCAAGTATTATTATAGAAGGTTACTTAAAAGATCCATATATTAAAGTATATAAAGGGTTAAATCTAGAGCTATAGAGAGACATAAGGATAACAAGTTATAACAAAGGAAGAGTACTTTATAAAAGCATTATAATAAATATAAGGTGCAGTTTATTTAAATAGTGGAGCTAAATTAACTTATTTTAAAGTGGGAAAAAATATTTAATTGAGGAAAATAAAAGTTAAAGGAATTTATAAAGGTGTTCAATTTTATCAAATAAAAGGGCACTTATTTTAAAGAAGAAGTCCATTTTTGAAGAAAAAGGTGAATGGAGCCTAATTCTAAAATGATGAAAGAAGGATGATTTTTCTATAGAGGTGTTTTAATTACACATCACAAGTTAATTACATTAAGAGGGACTATCCAAGGGAAAAAAAAATTAACATCGCTATTAGTACAAACAACGATGAAAATTACATAAATATTAATTTGGTGAATCAGCTGTTAATTTCAGATGCCAATGTAGGTGAAACAACAAATCTTTTTGGAAAAAAATATGAAATTAATGATTTACAAATAACAGTAGATCATTATGAGTGCATATCCCAATTTTGTGTTGTAAAAATGTATGACATGGAGGTTGACATAATTCTTGGTCAACCTTGGTTAAGAGAATTGTGTGCGTTCATGTTAAACATATAGAAAAAAATGTTGATGTTTTCTTATAAGGGAACAATCATCACATTTCTAGACATGACAATGAAGTCAAAATTGATAATGTCCTCGTTAGAAGACTTTAAAGATGTTATGAAATTAATACCTCAAAGGAATCAAACACCAATATCAAAGAAGCAAAAAGAGCTTGAGGAGGCCATATCCAATAAAAATGGCGAAAATTTTCGTTTAAAGATCATATCCAGAAACTACTTGCACAAGTCAAAAAGTGTAAAACTAAGAAGAAAAAGTTAGAACAAGAAAAAAAAAGTTTTAATGAGAATCTCAACGAAAGTTTATCAGAGAAGGGAGAGGAAAATTTAAACTTAAAGAACCTTAATAAAAAAATATTAGAACAAATTAAAAAATTAAAAGATCAAGAGAAGGATAACAGTGACAAGATCAACGATTCAGAAAAATAAGAACTTTTACATCTAAAAAAACATAACCAAAATCTTCTTAACTAGATTAAAAAACTTAAGACTAATAAGAAAGCATTGAAGAATAGATATGAAGACCTTATCGCAAAGGAAGCATCAAAATCTCCAGATGTAGTAGCTCAAGCTGAAGAAACAAACATCGATCCCACTAATCTCACAGTTCGGGGAAATCCAAATCCTACTGAAGTAAAGGCGTACTTAGAGGTTACAGTTCAAATGATGGACACCACAAATGAAGATTCAGTAGTCAAGTCAACAACAATAATGCCTAAAGGAAATCATGAAACTGCCATATTTTTTTTTAAGAAAGTTCAAACAAGAAAAAATCCTTATCTACATCTGAATCACAAGAGTAGACACCTTAATCAATCTACAAATCTATATCATGTATAACATAAACAAACTTATGTTCCGAAGAGTATTGAAGTGAGCTCAATCCAGTGATACGATAATTATTCACCACACATTTCCAAGGATTAGAAGATTTCCCAGAAGATTAATCTAGGATGGTCCGATCTGTTTTCAGTACGACAATTCTGTCTATCGCTCAGAACATCGTATCGTCTTGTATCAACAAAGATAAAAGCTTAGAAATAATAAGATATTATGATCAACAGAAGAGAACTAATCCTTCATCAGTAAGCTTTGTGGACAAAGACTTTTGGAGGGGAAGGCAATGTAAGGAACTAAATTTATATAAAAATAAACACAAATAATGTAAATAACAACAAATAAGATTAATGATTAATTAGTTGGCAATTAATGAAAAGGTATGCCCATAAAGGACATAACTGTTTGTGAAACGGTACTTACCTGGCTATATATACAAGACCCTCATTCTCATTTATATCATCCTACATTAATCCTTTATACAATATACAATTTACATTTACTATCCTATCATGGATGTCTTTGTTTATGAAGTATTTTAATATTTCTACTGTGTATACGACTTTTGGTCGTTACATACATTGTGGTAAATTTGGATTAGTGTGGGATCAAAGATAGTCCACTTCCATCCCATGGCTGGAAAATCAAGGGAATAACATAGGGAGTCCATGACATAGGGTGACATATACAACATATGGGTTTTGTTCTTTGAGACATTGCAGGAAGAGTGAAAGGCTAGAATGTGTTTGGCTAGATTATTTGATACTATAGTGGTCCAATCGAAGATGTACCCCTTAGAAGCCCTGTAAATTAGAGGGACCCAATCATCAGGGAATTTAGAGACATTTGGGAATGCATGTAACCTACAGAGCATGACAACTATCTAACTAAAAGGAGAGGCTAGTGAATCTTTGGCGTACTTACCATCTTGCCCCTTTTTGTGCTCGTTTGGGTCACTCCATTCTTTAATTGAATCAACTGTATATTCATGCTTTTTATAGAAGTCCTCCATATACTTCTTGCCATAAATGCATTGAGGGTTTGACAAGTGGTACATCTCATGAAAGTCCTTCATTGTGAACAATCCAATCATGGTGCCTTTTTTAGTGTGGAACTTCCTCTCTATGATATCCATCATTTCAATAACCCATCTAACCATATATGTGTAGGGCAGAATGTGAGGCCTTGCTCCAATTTTGTGCAAGAAAGAATTGGTCGCTTCCTGTGGGGTTGCCTCAGAGGTGGGGGTTTCATCGTCGACGATGGTTATTCTGATGGTTACTTGGGGACTTTCATCTTCAAAATACTTGTAAATCTCCTCCCATGAGGAATGCCCTAAATCCCTGGTGCATACTGTGTTTGGAAATAATCTCGCCCCTAGTGATTTTTCATCGATGTTTTCTCTAAATGGGCTGGTGGATGGTTGCACAGTTGCTTTTGGTTTCCCCTTGGCTTTCTTCATTTCTTCCTGACGAGGATGGTGGAGGTTGTTTTGGTGAGTGAAAGGAATTGGATACTATGAATACGTGGATGTCTTCACTCTAGTTGGAAATCAATTGGAGGTAGCTGCAAACATATGGAACAACTTGACATGGGATGATTTTAAATAGCACTAGAGGAAATTTCAACCTAAAAGTGGCCTCCTAAGGAAAAATAATAAAATATTAGTTAAACTAATAAAATAAGAATTAAGAATTTTGGAGGGAAAATAAGAAAACTATTTTTTTAAATTGTATTTTTAACTTATCTCCTTATAGGTTTACTCAAATTTCAAGTGTAGACACTCGTTGGATGTGTAATTAAATTCCACATCCAACAAGTGCCCATTATGTATACTTTTGCAAAGACACACATCGTTTAAAATTGAATATACATTAAAAAATCATGTTGAACATGTTTTTTAATTTATCTTCAATTTTAATCAATGTGGGTCTTCACAAAAGTATGCATAATGGGTAATTGTTGGATGCGGAATTTAATTCTATATCTGACAAGTGTCTATAGTTGAAATTTGAGTAAACCTATAAGGAGATAAGCCAAAAATACAATTAAAAAAGTAGTTTTTCTGATTTTCTCTCGAAAATATTTACATGTACCTCTTTTTAAATTTAAACGATTTTGATTGATTTACATATTATGACATGGAAATTAAGTGAAATTTTCATGGGCACTTTTAGGCTAAAATTTCCTCTAATTAAATTTAAGTTGTAATGGTTGGCGCGCAGGGTGAAACGGTCCGTGCACAAGAATTTATTAGTCGGGAGAAGGGAAGAGATGATGCAGGGCTGGAACAATAGCAAAGTAGAATTGAGTGGAGGACAAGGGAAGCAGGTGATATGTCAATTCAATCTCGTGTTTTCTTTCCATGCTTTCCTGATAACGGTCCTAGTGGCTGATGTGGTCGCTGCGCTAGCATGACAGGTCATGAGCCTTTCTTATCCTCCCCGATAAGGTGCCTGGGCAGAGTTGGAGGCAAGGCTCAAACCCCCAAAATTAATTGCAACTGTTGATTTTCACTATCTACTTTATTGACTTTGACTTTCCAGGGTAAAGCACTAGCTTAATAACCGTGCTTATTTACCTGTCAAAGCTTCTCCCGGGTGAGGTTTCCTTGAGATGAATGACGATCCGTTGCATAGGTGGCCAATATTTAGTCACTTTCATTTAAGAAATAGGGGACTGCCCACTTCCACTTGGTGACTCCTCCTTGTTGAAGATAGTGTCACTTACTACTAAGCTAGAACTTGGATGCCCTAGTTCTCTGGTCCCGAGAAGCTCGACTCCTTTTAGAAAGAAATTAGAAATTGTTACAGGGTTTTGACCTTTCAGGGTATACTGTTGGGATGAAGTAATGATGATGTCCATCCTGCCACGTGTCTACCTATGATTGATCCATGTGTCATTCGTATCTAGGCCCTTTGGGTACTTGAAAACTTCAAAATTATTTGCCACGTGTCCATTGCCAGTGGGTGTTCGCTGATGTCACCTTTTCCCAATGATATGTTTCCACCTGTCCGGTTAGAGGAGAGAGAGAAGGGTCCACGGTCCTCTATTATGGTAGTTGTTTCTTCACAAACTGTTCAATCCTGGCGCCTTCAGAAATTGATTTAACTAAAGTAGAGGAGTTCGAGGGTCACAGGGTCTAGACCTCCAATCTCTATTACGGGTTTCTGTCAGTAAACGACCCTAGCTCTGACAGTTATGGATCCCTAGTCCTAGCCCCTTGAGATTTTTTGAAATGTTTTTTTTAATGAGTTGTAGGATTCCGAGCTCCTGGGGTCTTTAGGATTTTGACTTTCATGGGCCCAACTTTGACTTAGACCCTATTTTTTGATCTAGGAGGCCAATTTCAGAATACTTTATATTGTTGGAAATATTTCCCAGAGCACTTCCTCATTGAGTGGGTATGATATGGTATTTGGCTCATCTGCTGCTCTAAAAATGGCTCCAAAATATGCTATTCTTTTCACCTCAACCTCTTAGTTATATGGAACTTAAGAGAACAGAAGAGGAGGGTACAACATTAGGTATAAAAGTCTAGGGTATGAAATCATCTAAGTTTTGTGCATCTAAATTTACCAACAAAGATTTCAATTCGTAATGTTTTGTGCATAAGTTATAAAGGTGACCAAATCACAAGATTGGAGATCTCTTGTGGAATTGAATTAGTCCTATCAGTGATCGAAGAAGAGACCAAGCAATATAAAGGTTGTCTAGACCTACTTTAAAAATAAGCTGAGATACATGTGGAAGAGAATGGATACTAGTACACACACACACACACACACACACACACATATAGAGGACCAGTTCTATACAATGGAAAGAAGCCGACCTAAAGCATAAAGTGAAATTATTGTTGTATAAGGTATACTAGGCCTGTTTTAAGTAGTTTACTATAGTGGTTATTAAAGCCCTAGTCAAAGGATCATACTTAAAATAAGGAGTTGTCTACACTCGTTTGACGAAGGGACAAACCCTATTGTTGAGGACAATCATGTTGGGACTAGCTTTGTTTTCAAAAGATAGCAGAAGTAGATCATGACATCTTGAATAAACTCTTGTAGCCGATCTTGGAAGACCAAGGTAAGTTGTTATTAAGGTATGTATAATTAATTTATTCATTGGCATCTAAATATTTTTTAAACCCTTGTTAGTATTTGGAAACTCTAAAGAGAAGCCCTAACCCTATGTTATGCCCTCATAGAAACCCTCATTTTGGTATGTAGGGTTTGCAAATAATCTAGGATGAAATGAATGTAGAATTTGAAATTCAAACTCTAGAGCTAATGTTTCGAAAGTTAACATCCTAAGACTTAAGGTTTGGAATTCTCCCTCTCTATACACTCCATATCATAATTATAGTCTTGTACTTGTGTATTTTGGTAGTACTTGTCAATAAATGTCGTAGGTACATAATGAAGAAAGCGAAAGTTTAGAAATATATGATGATCTTATGAAGATCCTAATGTATAGAAGGAATGGTAACTTGGTAATATGATGAAGTTGAAGTTGAAGTTCTTCGATAATATGATGATGCAAAAAAAAAAGCTTGGTGTATAACTCGCCATTTAAGAGGGAGGGCATATTGAAGAAAAGAAGCTTGATGGATTTGTCTACTTGTTGAAGAAAATAAGCTTGGATAAAGAAAGTGTACAACTCCCCAATTAAGAGGGAGGGAATATTATGAAAACTATAGTAAAGACCTTGAAGAAAGAGTAAGATTGGAGAATAGCTACAGATGGTTATTCATGATTAACAAAGTTGTGGTTGTTGTGAAAATTTTTGAGGCTGAGTTTGGTGCTACTGGAAAAGTTGAAGAAGGAAGCTTCTATCAAAGAATAGTTGAAGACCCCGAAGATTGTGGTAGCATACAAGAACATATACATTGGAAATTTGAATACTAGTGGGGGTTGTGAAGATACTGTACGTGCCAATAAATGAATAAATAGTTGATGTGTTGATGAAATCTCTTCCCAATAAGAAGTTAGTTTGTTTCAGGAGCATGCTAAGATTTGGTTGAGAGGGAGAGATGAAGTACCATAAATTTGCTTGTATGATGGTACCTGGGAGGACATCGTGGCCTGTTTAATACTAATATCTCAGTTGATGTCTAAATCCTAGAGGGAGGGTATTGGTTGGAGCCCCAATTTAGTTTTTATATCCGAATCCCTGTAAGAGTTGGTGTCCAAAAATGAAGGCCTATATAGTATCCATATCCTGTTGGATTGATACCAAGGTGCAACCTGATGGTACCTATAGTGGAAAATGCCTAGATGACACGTTAGTCTGTATTGGGAGGATACCTTGGTAGTGAGGGTATCCCAGCCAATGTGTATGTTGTTATTCTCTTCTTAAGAAAATTTCAAATTGAGGTCAACCTTGTACCAATTGAACAATTATGAATACCTCCCTTGTTAAGAGGAAGTGTTGAGAAATGTAACTAGTATCGGTATTCATAATTGTACTTGAGTCATTATATAATGTATTTGTCAAAATAAATAAAAAGGAAATCTATTGTAAAATAAAATTATTTATAAGCATGGCTTTCATGATTCATTTATTTTTATTCTAGGTCAAAAGCACCCATTGAGTGCTTTAGGGTCTGTGTCATGAGTCAAAGTATAAGTCATGATGTAAAGGACCCTTCTTGGGATCATTGTGTCATAGAAAGAATATGATGTAATTTAGTCATGTAATACTCCACCAAGTCAACCTTCCCCTTTTTTTAAAGTCGAACTCAAAAGGATCTTTGAACTACTATATATACCCATGCATTTGACCAATTGAGCTAGACAATCACTCATGACATTTGATCTGCAAATAGAAGTGTAAAATATAAGAAGGAGAGCCTATCCTATGGCAAGAAGTAAAGGAAGCCAAGCAAAAGCTTGGAACTTTTGATTCTCTACCAAAAATGCAAATTTACTGAAGTATTACAGGATCGAAAGGTGCAACACTGAGGTAGGAGACTCAAAATTGTAGAAGAAGGAAGAGAGGGGCCGAAACTCTTATTGACATGATTTTTGGAAGTTTGACTTGTTCATGGGAGGCTACTTTGGTGGATAAGAGGATATCTCTATCTAGTTCAAACGTCTTGGTTGTCTCATTTGATTTGGTTCTTGAAGAAGAGAAGAGATTTTTGGGTTTTCCCCTTAATTAGGGGTTTTTCCCTGGCTGAGAGCCTACATCTTGTGTAATTGATCTTCATCTTTTGTTTTTGTAGTTGCTTGATGATAACGAAACATAAATAATTTAAAGAAGAACCATAAGAAGATAACTAAAGATCACAAGTAATTATCAAGATAAGAAAATATTTATGCCTTTAATATTTTCTAACACATGCTGCTAGAGGATAGTTGATTATAAACCACATGGACATTGGAATCCATCTCTTCAGTGTATTGACCAAGCCTTTGTTGTGAATCTCCCTGATCAAGCATCCCTCATACATTAGATTCTGGCTCGAGAGTGGTCAACTGCAATAAAGTTGTGGTGTAGTTGGCCTATGGTTTAGTAGAGAGTGGAAGTCCCTCCTTTAGTTTGCATCCATCACAAAACATAGATAAGTATATCACATTCGTATGTTTGAAGTACGAACTGCGATGTTCAATGCAATGTTGATGTATGACTTGATATGTTGTTTTTTTGTGATTGTAATAAATGTTTGGGCTTTGTTATCCAATATTGATGTGAGAAACAATTTATTTATGCTCTCTTAATTAACAACAATGGATTATGAGTATGTTAATTCAACCTGCTCAGAGGATTTGTACTATTTGATAGAGGGACTACAATCCCTCTTATATTGATATTAGAATTTGTATGCTTATACTCAGTTAGTTGATGATCATAGTTATTTGAATGAGTTTAACTAGCCTGCAAAAGGATAGCATAGTTGGATTGATTGATAATAGATCTCCTGGTGTGGTTCTATTGAAAAATTGTGTAAGTTTTGTGTTGATGATTTTCCCCCTTCTTACCTTAGAAACCTATATATTGGGTGTCATGGGCACCAATTCCCCATTACTGGTTATTAAGAAGAAATTTGAGGTATAGGACCTCGGGCCCTTGGGCCATAACACTTAGAGAATTGGGCATAGGCTAGTGGCTCTTTCTATTTTGTTTTATGAAACCTTGCAATATGGAATTTCTTTCGATCATCAGATTGGTGGAGCGAAATGGTGGACCACATTCATGAAATTTAGTGGAGTCCAGTCTCAAGGGACTAATGATCGGACTCTGGTATATTGGATCGAGCATGTTGCATAATGAAGAATGGAAGGGAGAGGTTGATAGTTAGGCCCTTAGTTTGGTGTGCTTCTAGTTCCTTAGACCTTGACTTGTAGGCCTTTGAACTAACATTTAACACTTGTGAAGGTGTGTTAGTCTAGTGGTGGAACATGGCTCAATGAAACCTTGCCACCAGGCTACTAGATCACTAAACCCTTGGAAATATTAAGCAAGTAATCCATGTAGAGAGGGTTAACACTGGTGAGTGAATCATTAAATGAGCAAAAGGAAACGGTGGGCTTGGGGTGGAACCCTACTTAGTGGAACCTTACCACCAAGGTATTAGGCCACTAAATCGATGAAAAGCTTAAGTGGATGGTCGAGTGGGGAGCCTGACCTGACGTAATGTAAGTCGGTCGAGCCCACATGGATTTCTCATCTTCGGGCCACTAGGCTCTTAAAAGAGTTGAGCAAAGAACAAGGCTAATAGACTTGGGTTGATATGACGTGCATTGGGGTGGCCCACTGGGCTCTTGGGCCTTTTGGCCTTCGGACTCTTTGAAGAGTTAAGTGGAGATTAATATCTACATAAGCGACCCGATATGACATGGACTAAGTGGACTCTCACTTTATTCGTTGGTCATCAACCTTCAACCATTTCTCACAACGAATATTTTAATGGGCTGAACAAAGGCATGGTTAGCCTGCAGACCCCACCGGTTGGTGGCATGGTAGTGCTACATGGGCTAGGTGGAGGCCATATGGTGTTCTAGTGATGATATGGTCCCTTTTAAATGGGTCAAACTTGTAACAGACATAATGTTTCATCTGGGACTCAAATTGAGGTAAAATTTATAATGTCTAAAAGTACTAGACAAACTAAATATAATGATGGCATTAGTTTTAAGAATCAATGACTTTGAGAAAATAGTTTGTTGTAACCCCATCTTCATAACATACCTTAAAGATCAGGTCAAATAGGTAACACTCCCACAACTTGAGATAGTTGAAGGGGGTGGGAGGTGGTTACACCTACATAATTGAGCTTTAAATTGTATAGCTAATTATTATTTCCATATAGACTAGGCATGGAAAACATTGGTTTTGATTAGTCATTTATTGTCTATTTTGATGCCGTTGTTTTTAAAATGAGCTTCTTGTAAACACATTTATTTTATTTTATTTTCATCACTATGTATTTGTAGATGCACCATGACAATATGTTTCTATTAGCCCTTAAATGAGAGATGTGTAAGAGTATTTTTTGATTTCATATTATTATTTATAGTAATGTCAATCGGTGTTCAATCCTATATTGATATTTTCGATTGAAATGTGCACATGTAAGACTATGATGATAAGATTTTGATAGAATATGCATATTAGATATAACATCAACAAAATTAATAGTGACCAAATTTACCCAACATAAGCAAAACTTAATTACAATTTTTTTCTTATTGACTTTTCTTTGTAAAGAGTTATTTGTGGAGTAGATATACTTTTCCATGAAAAGGGTTGAATGATTTTCCTACCTTAAAATAAATATTGAATACAATGTTAGCCTCTCTTTCTAAATTCTATGATAAATATCACATCTTTAAAATTTTCCTGGTTGGAAATGTTGGGATATTCATTTGGTCAAATACTTGAATCTACATTTACTTTCTTTTTGCCCCTAAAAATTATGGAAAGATGTTGGTGTGAACAGGTCCACTAAAATTGTGATGTTGTCTTACTAGGCATTTAAGGTAGACATGTGTGACATTGTAGCAAACCTTATATTGCCTTCATTAATGAGGTTTTAGAAGTTTAGTGATCCTCAATTTTGAAGTGTTAAGTGGATCCTATATAAAAGGTGGTTTGCGCTTTAATGAGTTAGTTATGATTAATTCCTATATAAGCACTCTCAGAAATTGAAATTATTTGTAAAAATGAAAAAACACATTAAGCATGAAACATGGAATGGATAGTTGTTAAAATAAACCCTTCGAAGTAGGCTTAAAACACAACTAATGTATTCGTACAAATTCACATGCATGCATCTCTCAAGAATTTCCAGGACATGGGGACCTTTCCTTAAAAAAAAAAAAAAAAAAACAAATTAACTCCTAGTTACACCATGAGTCAGAAGACATCAGTCACCACATGTCACCACATCACCACTGATGTGGGTCTAAAGTTTACTTGATCTAATTATAAAAATAAGTCGTTTTAGATTTGACGCATCCAAAAAAATAATCCAACCTGGCTTGCACGAAAATAATATCAATAAGAACTTCGAGATCAAGGTGAGAGTTACCTCATTGTAAACCTGGTTACAATTTTCATAGTCACTTTGAAAGGTACTTTATACTTTTGAGTTTGATGGAACTGTTACACACACATTAGATAGGTTAGTCAAATTTTAAACTTATGTAAAGCTCTAATATTGATAAACTTTTTTGATGATGTGGGACATACAATATTCAACTTAACGCAAGAAAGTATTAAATCACCTATAATACTTTTTCTATAACTTCTACTACAAATAAAAATAAAATTTCATTCAATTTATTAAATCTTTTCAAGGAGGGTGCGGAGGAGAGGATGTTCTCCTATCTTGATATGATGCCAGTTTATACGAAAAGAGGTTATGATTTTTATTATATTTTGCATATTACATGTGCTCTAGACATTTCATCAATCATGACATGAAGCTGAACAAGGTTAAACATTATTTGAATATTACAAACAATAATATAGCAAGAGAATTATATCAGCTTGGCAAAAGCGGAGGAAAAAATTGATAGTATAGATCGCAAACCAACCGTTCTAGCCAGGGGATTAGGCAACATCTCCTTCTCCTCGGATGAGGGTGATGACCAACGAGCACAAATGCCTAGAGATTCTACCCAATAGTTCTTATATGTCACCGATATTTTTCTTGTGGCACTAGTAGTCTTTTTTGTCTTCTCATGTCAATGTATGCGAAAGTTTAACAACCAACTTGATTTTATAAGTTCTTATTTACAAAATACTCTAGTTAAACAAGGTCTTAACCATCTTAAAACTATATATTGGTCTTTCAGATTAATCACATCGTTGAGATTGGGTCGACATTTCAAACCAGTTAATGTGGTTCATCTCGAGCACAAAGTGAGAAATTAGTAGTAAATTAATATATTTTTTTAAAATTTTACAATAATAGTTCTAAACTAATAAGTCTCTATAATCATAATAATAATAAGAATACCATCAACACATTATTGATTAGATTTAATATTATTACAACTAATAATATTAAATTATTTAATCAATTAGTTATAAATGATTTAGTTTATGATTTCTTCATAGTTTCTAATATTATGGGTCAAACCCTAACTAGCAATATTATTATAATATTTAATATAATATTAAAATTATTATTCCATCTATAATCTCGAGATATAATATTTATTTATCACACAACAACTATTTTCCAACGAAATTTATATTATTAAATTACAATATCGAAACATAATATTTATTTATTACATAACAACTAAATTATTAAACAATTTAACAAATTACCTAACAACTAATTTCCAATGGCTAACTCTGAATAATGATGCATCCTTGCTATTTATTCCCTCAGATCTACTGATTTCTCACCTTGTCTTGAAAATGAACCACATTTGCTGGTTCAAAACGTCGACCCAATCTCAACGATGTGATTAATCCAAAAAACTAATATATACATGATAGATCACAAAAATATTAAATCTAACATCTTAAAACTTAAAACTTATATTACCAATTTAATTTCCCTTTAAACAAACCAATACCAAAATATAACAAAATATTTTGATCCGTATAATCTTTATTCAGCATAATGCAAAATATCTATTAAAAAAAGGCATACATTAAATCTAATCATCAATACAACAATATAAAAATTAATTAAAAAAATACCCCACCCTGTTATATATATACGAGTGGCATCAGGTAAACGTTCCTTTCTATTAATACCTCTTACGCACACTCGCATCCGATCATGGTGTATTCAACCAGGAATGTTGAGGCTTGATTTTGTTGTATTTACTAGGTAGTTGAGAATGTGATTTTTATAATCTTTTTATATATTAAATAAATTGAATGCTTAAAATTATATTGTTTTCTCTTATAAAATTTAAATTTTAAAGCAGTAGAGTAATACATTAACATTAAATTTATGTTATATTAATATTAATTATTTTAATAAAAGTATAATAATATACTATTTATTTTTTTTAGTTTATACTATAAATTTTAATTTTGCTTTTATTTGCTTTATGTATTTTTAAATTAGTTTTTAAATAAGAGATTGAGAAATAAAATAACACAATTTAATTTATGATTTAATAACAAAATAGTGTTAAATTTTCAAACTAAACTTCTAAATTCACTTAATTTTTCAAACTAAACTTTCAAAATTCATTTAATTTTTCAAAATTTGGTATAACAATGGAGATTAGCAACGCATTATCAACCATAATGAAATCAAACTAAGATATCTTTTTATTTAAAACAAGTAGAGTCGTCAATAGAGTTCATTTATTTGTTACGGCCAATGCCCTAACATTTTGGAGCTTCACATTCAATAGTGTTGGCACGAGAGAAACCATAAAACATAAAATACAATACATTAATTGAATTACCACACAAGGGTAGAAAAGTACACATAGATATATAACCTAAAAAGCTTTGGACCTTACCACTTTAGTAAGTTTTTTTTTGGGTTTTCTCAATGCTAAGTGTGTTCTTGACATATTATATGGTGGTGGTAGAAAATATTTAATGAGACCAAATTTCATTTATTAAACTTTAAGAAAGGTAAGGAATCATTGAACACTTTTTTACACATTATGTCCCACACTAATTGTACATGACACAATTTATTCCTAATGCATCGTGGGTTTTGTCACAATTTTATACTATCAAATTTAATATAAACATTAGAACCCATCATCGAACATTCATACATATCTTGGTCACATAGCTAACTACTGGCGTAGCTATATAAACAAAATGACTGGTCAAAATCAATAAACATTATAACCCTTCATGATATATCTCAAAGTTTAAAAAACAATCACAAAAATTAACTAAGTTATAACTTTATTTTAAATGATTATTATACTATTAATTATAAAAATTTAATATATGAGTTATATATATATAAAGATTTTTAACCATGAAGATTCACTCCCATTTTATTATGGAGATTTTTAACTTGTAATAGACTTTGTTACAATACCTCAACTTGTCAATAATATATGCCCATTTCATATAACACTTGTGAGATAAATCTCAACCTTTGATTTTTGACTACTACTAAAAATATTCTATAATTTTCCATTAAGGTTAAATTGTTTTCATCCATCTAATAATTATTGATAAATAAATTAAAATTCTCAAAATCTTATTTCAAAATAGATATGCCTGTCAGTGTAACTAAACAACATATTACAATAATTGATGTGTTTAAGAATGACCTTATTATAATCTCCAAGGTCTCTTATAATACACATTTTGAAGACTTTTGTACTTAATCATGTCTTGAATTTTCTTAAGGTAGTCTCAAGTGTCTTTCACTCCTTTGAATGGGATGCTTTCTAGCTCAAGATTCCATAAGCTCTATTGTCATTCTCCCTTATTATCATGACACTAGACACATATTTGAGCAAGTTTATTGTTCTAACCCAAATTCCCTTACATTGGATACATTTTGGAAATTGTCCCTTAAGTATAAATGCAATAGTTTCTCAGTGATTTTGTATGATCATATATTTATAAATCATGCGATAATTAATAGTTTTATAACTCTCATTTGAAACTTTGGTGCCATGTGTCCATGATTTTATTGTTATTGTTATTCACGGTCTTAAACCTTTAGATGTCTATATGACTTCTTATTTTCTAGTATCCATATAAAATTTAAGGGGATAATATTTTCTACTAGGATTTTTTTTTTTCATTTTCTCTCCATGTTTTTAGTGATTAAAATGAATATTCATTTAAATTTTTACAAGATCAAATTATTTTACATGAAAAATATTACATTTTATTATAGATAATTAATTTTTTTTCCAATGTTTAACAAGATATTTATAGTTGAAACTTTGAAAGCTAAAAAAAAATACTTACAAAAAAAGTATAACTCCTTAAAATGTGTCACATTCTTGGCACTATTAGGAATGTAATTCAATGCAAAGTATTCAACATTTTGTTAATTTAAAAATTTAATGTTTTTATCTTGAGAGATTAATAAGATACAAAAAAATAGATATTACACTTCTTCAAGCACTAAATTAGTCTTAGGTCTTGGAAACTTGTGGTGTGCCCATGTTAAATAGGATGATGAATTTGCCTTGTATTTTAAAGTATCAACATTGAGGATTTTAACATATCTCCATGATCTCTCTCTTAATAAAATTTTCCTATAAACTTCTAATTTCAGTTTTAACGGCCCAATGGGATAGTATAAACCCAAGACACTTCTTGACACCAAGAATTAGAAAGCGTTGAAAAATAAATTTGAGGGGATAATACTTGAGCCACCATTGATATTGCATCCAACTACCATACTTTTAGCTTTGATAGAAAGTGCATCCCTAGTTTGTCCTCAAATATTATCATGCATCCAATCATTGGAAAACCTTATGAATGATCTTCACAATTTAATTGATGACATGCAATTTGGTCTTCACATTAAGAGGGAAACGTGATCAACATCGTAAGTGATTTTCAACATCAAGGCAATATTATCATGCATCCAATCATTGGAAAACCTTATGAATGATATTCATAATTTAATTGATGACATGCAATTTGATATTCACATGAAAAGGGTAGCATCATTGGCACCTTGAGTGCTTATCAACATCAAGGCAATGATTGGATTCTTTGATAATCATATGTGAATTGTGTGTAATAATATATATGGATGAATTGGTTTTGTAGTCTCCCTGCACAAGGAGTGAGAAATGCCATAACATTCTCTTCAAAGAGTGGGATTTCCATTGTAATAATGGGAAAACAAAAAATAAAGAAAAATATTATGGTCAAAATTTCATACAATACCTTTAAGAAATGGAATATACTAAAAAAAAATAACAAACATTTTTTTCTATTTTTATTTATTCGTTATACCTCATTGACCGAAATTTATAACCTTTTGGCTAAATCCATTTTTTTAAAAAGAATTTATAAAAATTATTTTATAGCATTAGCTCTTGATTCCACAAATCTCTCATAGTGTTACTCCACTCCCACCTATGAAATTTCACATCACAAATCAACACACATGCCAACGGTATAGCAGTTTCACATTGCTACCAACAATGTTTACCACCAAGTGAAATGAAATATTTCTATAAAGAATTAAACATCCACCTTGAGACATATGTTTCTTATTGTAGGGGTTCTCACCCATTTTATTTAAATATGAAAGAGTAGATAAATTGGTTTCAAAAGTACATTCACTCAAGAAACATTGTTGGTAGTAGAAAAAGAGGGATGGAGCAGAGCAGACCTGTGGCGATAGCGCGGCTAGGGTTTCGAAGATCGGGATAGCAGAACAGCGGAAGAGAGGTAAGGAGGCCCGGGAGGAGGACCTAATCACTCGCGGGCAAAGACCAACAGGGGTAAAAAGAAAGGTGGAAGGGAGGAAGAAATCAGGCAGGACTGAAAGAAACCATGGATGGAAATCAGGGGAGGGGAGAGATCCCCTCCAAAAATGTGGTAGTCGGCGAAACCAGTGGAGGAGGGCAGCAAGGATTGCAGAAGGAAAATGACAAAGACATACCAGTCCTGGGAAGCCGATGGAAAGCAAGAATGGGGAACAGATGCTTACCTAGGGCACAAAAAAAACCAAGGTACGTTATCCCTAACAATAAACTGGAAGATTATCACTGCTGTATGAAGGATCATTCATTGATCTGTAAGTTTGTAGGATTTTGGCCATTTGAAAAGGATCTATCGAAATGGATTCAACTAAGATGGAAGGCAAAAGGACATATAGACCTGAAACTTGGAGAAAAGGATTTTTTTTACAGTCATTTTTGCAAACCTCGAAGACAAGGAGAGAATATTTGAGGAAGGACCATACTTCATGAACAATGCTGGATTATTTATGAGGCACTGGGAAGATAGATACAACCCAGATGCGGAAAAGCTATTGGCAACACCCATATGGGTCAGATTGTTTGGGTTACCAACGAAATTTTGGGACCCTGAGGTACGGGAAGGGATTGGGAACTCGATCGGGGCTTTCGTCAAAGTAGAAAAATCGACCAAAAGGGGAAAATACACATCCTACGCAAGGATTTGTGTGTATATGAACATAGCAGAACCTCTGCCGGAATATATAGAGGTGGAATACCATGATGAAATATGGCAGCAACCAATAGATTATGAACACATCCCCTTTAGATGTCGCAGGTGCCATGAGTACAGACATCTATATAGACAATGCCCACAAAACAGAGAAGGGGAGGCAACAAGAATTCTAGAGGAGGAAAGAAGGAAAACAGAAGGGTCGGATATAGGAGAAAGGGGTTTCAAAGAAGTCCAGAGAAGACAAAAACCAAGATCAGAGGGAGCACGAGGACAACTAAAGGAAAAGGGTATACCAGCTGAAAATCAGAATAAGTTTCAGGTCCTTCAGGATGAGGAGGAGGAAACAGAAGATGGAAAGAAGGCCGAAGGGGATAACGAGAATGTCCCAATGGAAATCATAACTGAGACTACAGGTAAAAATATAAGCCAGACCAGAGAAGCAGAAGTAGAGATGGGAGAAAGCCAGGAGAACATAGTGGAACAAATGATGAAGGGAGCAGACAATCGAAAAGAAAATGGGACCGAAGAGGAAAGAATAATGAAGAAGCTACTCCAGGAATGGAAGAACCTAGATGAAAGATTCATTCTAGAATCACAGAAACAACAATATAAGGAAGCATTCCAAAAATACAAGGAGAAGAAAGGCTGTATGGCAGAGACCGGAACAGATCAATCAGGAACTCAAGGAAATCAAAACATGGGAATGGACGGAAGTGGCAAAGGAGGTAGAAAGAGGGGTAGACGAACAATAAATGAGACGATTCAAGCAGTGGGAGAAACACTAGTTAATTCAGGTAGAGTGATACCTCTGTCAGAGGTATTTCAACAACCTTCAAAAAGTTATAAATGATCATTACAAGTTGGAATATAAGGGGACTCAATAGTAAGGGCAAGCAAAGATATCTGAAGGAGGGATTAAAGAAGGACAAGCCTAGCATAATGTTAATTCAGGAAACAAAAATGGATCAACAACAGTTACAAGAAATTATGAAAAGGATGAGACCTGAATATGAAGTAATGGCTCAAGATGTGGTTGGTTCAGCTGGAGGTTTAGCGATTATATGGAATCCTGAGGAGGTCATTTTGAAAACTGGATTAGCCTCCCCAGAATACTATCAGGTGTGTTTAGGTTGACAGGAATGGAGGAAAGAATTCTCATCTCAGGGGTTTACGGCCCCCACTTACCCAGGGACCGGAAGGAGTTCCTTAAGAATATACATGCAATAAGGCAAATAATTCCTGATAACTTATGGATAATAGGAGGGGATTTTAACTTGATCCATGACTTAGGTGAAAAGAAAGGAGGCATAAGGCAACCTGATCAGAGCATGGAGGAGTTTAATGAGTTAATAACAGAACAAAGACTAGTAGATACTCCCACAACTAACGACGTCTTTACCTGGAATAACAGGAGGGGTGGGAAAAACCAGTAGCTTCGAGGTTAGATAGGTTTCTCTTGTCTGAACAAATTCTGAACCGAGATGTATTCATAGAGACGAAAATTCTTCCTGGTCTAGGTTCAGACCATTGGCCGATTCGACTAGAAATTGATATCAAGAAAAACAATGGTAAGAAACCTTTTAGATTTGAGGCTTTTTGGCTCAGAAATCCTGAGTTCTTACACAAAGTGGAAGAATGGTGGACTCAGAGTCAAGTTAAAGGGAAAGGAAAAATGCATACTATCCAACTGAAGCTCAAGGAAATTAAAGGTAAAATTAGAAAGTGGAATAGAGAGGAATTTAGGCACATCATGGAGGAAAAGCAAAAATTGGAGAAAGAAATGGAGGATATTCAGCAGCAAATAATCCTAGAAGGAAGGGATGAAGAACGGAGTAAAGAAGAGGGCAGAATAATAAACCAGCTGGAAGAAGGAAGAAAACAGGAGGAGATTATGTGGAGGCAAAAGTCAAGGATAAATTGGTTGCGCGAAGGTGAAAGGAATACAAAATTTTTCCATCAAGCGATGATACAAAACAGACAAAGGAATCAGATTTTTCCAATTAAAACTGCGAAGGGGGAAAGGGTAATAGAACAAGAAGGAATAGAAAAAGTCTTAGTGGAGTACCATAAAGAAATCCTCACTGAACCACAAGAGGCACGGGGAGAAGCAATAGATCACATATGCAAGGAGATACCAAAACTCATAACAGTGGAATAGAATAAGGCTTTGATGAGAGCGGCTACTATGGAAGAGGTTGAGGAGGTGGTCATGAATATGAAAAAAGGCAAAGCTCCTGGTCCCGACGGTTTCACAGTAGAATTCTACCAGGTAGGCTGGCACTTCTTGGGGCAGGAAATCTTGGAAGTTGTCAAGGAGTCAAGACTGAAGCAAAAGATCTGGCCAGGTATTAATTCGACCTTTCTAACCTTGATCCCTAAAAGTAACAATTCAGAGGATGCTTAAGGATTCCTCCCAATAGCTCTATGTAATGTCATTTATAAGATCATAGCCACCGTGATTGTGAAAAGATTGAAACCTGTACTTCCGAGTATCATATCTCCAGAACAAACTGGCTTTGTCGAGGGGCGACAAATACTGGATGGTCTAGTGGTTACTCAGGAGATGATCCACACCCTAAATCAAAAGAAGCAGAGGGGAATGATGATAAAACTAGATCTTTCAAAAGCCTACGATCGCTTGAGCTGGAGATACCTTCGTATGGTGCTTGAAGCTTATGGTTTCGAAAAGAGATGGATTGAATGGATATACAGCATGATTTCATCCCCAATCTTCTCAATTCTGGTAAATGGTATCCCAACGAAGACTTTTAATGCAACGAGGGGTATAAGACAAGGTGACCCTATTTCCCCCTTTCTTTTTATTCTGGCAGCTGAAGGGCTTGGAAGAATCATCAAAAGAGAGCTCAGGAAAAAGAGAATTAAAGGATTGAAACCCTGGGGAAACAATCTGGAAATAACGCATCAACAATTTGTTGATGACATAATGTTATTTGGGGAGGTCACCATAAAAGAGGTAAGGGTGATCAAGGAAGTCCTGGAAATCTTCATGGAGGCATCAGGAATGGAGGTTAATAAGGAAAAATCCTGTACATTTATTTTTAACACCCCGGAGGCCATCAAAGCTCATCTTAATAGAAATTTGGGCTTCAGACAGGGGGACCTCCCTACCAAGTATTTAGGGAACCAGTTGGATATACACCCCACCCGAATGAAAAACTGGCAGGAGGTTATAGATAAAATCAAGAAGCGCCTGACAAGCTGGTCATTCAGGTCTCTGAACATAGCCAGTCGAATTGTCTTGTTAAAGTCTGTTTTGCAATCAATCCCTATCTACCCTTTGTCCATCAGAGCAACATCCAAAGGAGTGTGCACAAAATTGAAGGAAATATTTGGGAATTTTGTCTGGGGAGGACCTAAACAACAAAGGAAATGGGCCTTAGTATCATGGAAAAACCTGGTACAAAGAAAGGAGGAAGGAGGTTTGGGTATAAGGGATCCCGAAATGCTAAACAGGATTTTAGGTGCTAAATTATGGTGGAGATGGTTACAAGGAGGGAAGGATGTTTGGAAAAAAATATGGGAACTAAAATATTATATGCCGGAACCAATAGCAGGTAAGCTAAGAATTGAAGAAGTACCAAAAGGGTCCTCTATATGGGAATTAACAAGTTAGAACAGAGATGTGGTCAACCAACATGCTTTTTGGGAGATTCGTGGAGGAAGCAATGCAAAATTTTGGGAGGACGGGTGGCAGCAGAAAGAAAAAATGGCAGAGATACAAATCCTACAAGAGATTCAACAGAAAGCGAAGACGGCAGGTATGGAGTACGTTAGAGACTACTGAAAAAATGAAGAGAACAGTGGAATATGGAGGACCTGGAGGAAACAAGAGGAATGGTGTGAAAACATAAACTTAAAGATAGAGAAAAACTACATTAAAGAAGTAGAACTGAGAAAGATTAAAATCAAGCCAGGAGAGGACATCCTTAGGTGGGGAAGATCAATGAAAGGGACTTTTACAGTGAAGGAAGCCTACTACTTGACAACAAAGCAAGAAAGGGAAGATGGTGCTATAGACTGGAGAACAATCTGGGAAGGAAAATGGTGGCCGAATATCACAATATTCGCATGGCTGGTCAGTAAAGGAAGGATTCTAACCTGGGATAAAATCCAGAAGAGAGGATATTATGGGCCATCGAGATGCAGCCTCTGCAGTAGAGAAGTAGAAAATCAGGAGCACCTTTTAAATGAATGCCCTTATGCAGGAAGCGTATGGGAAAAGATTAGATTGCTCTTTTGGAAGACAATGAGAGACTCAAGTAGCATTCAGAATACCATAATACAATGGGGTAAAGGTCAATTTCACAACAAAGTAGTAAGAAGAATCTGGAACTTATCGGTAGGTTTTGTGATCTGGTTCCTCTGGAAAGAACGTAACAGGAGGATTTTCAGGGGTCAAAGCAATCCACCTGAAAGAACTTGGGAGGAGATGAGCAAAGCGATCAAGGAAACCATTCTATCAGAGACATGGGAAGAGGAAGACTGGAAAATGAACCAAGAAGAAGGAAGAATAGCTTCTAAACTAAACATGGAATTCAGCATGATCTACCCCAGAAAAGAGAAGAAGAGTAACCCTCAAGCTCAAAGTCCCAACCAATTCCGATATCCTGGGGAGCATTTCATAAAACTGAACTTTGATGGAGCGTCGAAGGGGAACCCTGGTCCAGCAGGCCTAGGTGGTATCTTTAGAGATGGTAAAGGAAAAACAAGGTGGGTCTTCGCGGAATGGGGAGGCGAGATGATGAACAACGAAGCGGAACTTTGGGCGGTTCATCAAGGCTTGAGAATAGCAGTAAGGAACAGATATATGAACCTGGAGATTGAAGGGGACTCGCAGATAACGATAGGGATGTTGCGAAAACTAAAGGATGGAAAGAGTTGGGAGAAAGTTGCAAAAAGCTGGAGGACAGCGGGCTTTATTCAAGATATAGCGGTTATGCTAAATAGAATTGATTACAAAATAATCAATCATGTAAGACGCAATGGAAATAAGGCTGCGGACCTCTTGGCTAATTGGGGGAGTAAAGAGGCGACAAGTAGTTTGGACAGAAGCTGGCCGTCATTAGAAGCGGATCACAGCTGGGAAGGACTTAAAAACATAATCACCCAGGACCATAATGAAGCAACCACAGTATGAAAGAGCAAGGAAAAGTCACTCGATCGGGTTGAGCAATGTGGCAGGGAGAGCAATTAATAGGCGAAGGTGTGTAAGGCAGGTCAGTGCAGATGAGTTTCAAGACATGATGGTCACAGGTAACTGGATCGGTGAGAAGGATCCCCGATCAGGACGAGAGGACAGCCGGGTATAGGAGAATGATGGTGGAGCTGTTAGGTCGTCAGACGCAAGGCAGGGGAATGATTGCATGGGGGTATGGGACAGCAGAGCGGACAGGGAATTAGAGTTTGAAGGCATGAAGGGGGGGGACATAAGGAAGGAAGGGTGGCGAAGCGGGACGAGAGAACTGGCATGCAGCGAAACAGGAAAGAATGGAAGTAAGCGGAGGTATATAGCTAGGAGAGCGGGAAGATCAGAAAGAGCAGGGACGCGCAGGCCGAAGCAAAGAAGCGAGGAAAGCATGGAAGCAAAGGGGAGCAGGGTGGCAGGTAGATGGATGAGAAGCAGGGCAAGAGATGGAAACTAGGGATGAGGAGACCAGGATGCGAAAGGAAAAAGAAAAATGGAGGAGGATTCTGAGCAATGCTATATTCCAGTTTATGAAGTTTCTGAGGGCGAGAGTGAAGACATTGAAGCCGAACTTGAGATGGCAGCGCAGGAGAAGGATAAAAGCGGCCAAAACGAGAAAATAACAGGAAACAGGGCCGCAAAAAGAGGCCAGGAGGAAGACGAAGGAAGGCAGAAGCCGGGAGCTGAGGAAGGAAGTGGCAGTCGGAGGAGAGGGAGAGGTCTTCGAGGCAGGGGAGGCCAGAGAAGGCGAGGAATAACAGAAGGGCGTAGCAAAGGGGGCCACTGCTGTCGAGCAGGCACTGAGGAAGATGGGGAGACCAGCGAGGGAGCCGAAGGAAGACAGGGAAGGAGGACCATAGAGACAAGGGTTAGGATAGTAGAGAGAGCCTACAATGAGAGGACTAACCCAAAATCAGGAGGATAATTGAGCACTGGGAGGAAGAGGCCATCTAGGCACAGTCTGAGGAAGAAATGGAGGACTGGATGCATCTCATACTAGATCCAGGGCACACCCGAGGCCGAATGACACTGTATAAGCAGTCCCTGCACCTATACTGGGTCATGAAAAGACTCATGGCCAAAGCCATGGAGCAGATAGCCTTGGAAATGGCTGAATTGTCACAGGGAATACCAAACTTGAAGAAAGAGCTGAAGAACATCCTAATCACCTTGCTCATGCAAGACAAGAGGCTGGAGGATCTTCAGCAGCAGCTCGAGGCGAATGGCTTGGTGATCAAGAAGGAGAAGGAGCAGCAAGAGGACGCTGGGAAACAATGAAGAAAGGCATGTTTTTTGAAGTAGTTAGGAAATGCAAATCTTAGTTTTGTTTAGCTATGTATAGGGTTTATGATAATATTTACTTGCAGTTATATGTCAGTAGTAACAGTTACAAGGTGAATGTTTACAAAGCCTGGAAAGACAGCTTGAAAACCTTTTATTTTTGGTCAGCAGTCAAAAACTATAGGTGGTCAATAAACACGGTTTCCCCTCGGGGCAGGTTAAGACCACCTTAAGATTGTAGTGGTTTCGATTTTGATAATAGAAAATGGCAACTCCTCAGCTTACAAAAAAAAAAAAAATGGTTTCAACATCTAAGCCCACAAACAAATTGTCGCTACACAAACCTATTGTTATTGTGGAATTGTTGGAATAAGCAATGCTTAGTGTTACGCAGTAATTTGTCACTGTCTCCCTGTCAGTCTTCCTACTGTGTCAGGAGACCAAATTCATCATGCTCATGCTCTCTAATGTGTCCAAATGACCCACTTTGCCAAAGTTTTCTCTATCATCGCGACTATTTTAAAAATAAACGCGCTGATGAGCGCTCCTAAACAGACTCAATGCGCTGCCAGCACGGAAGCACATGCCTTTCCCGCGCTGGTCGAATTTCATATGACAACGCTCTGTTCCTTATATCTAATCACGCTGATATGAGTTTCCTTGTTATTCAGCAACGATGCCAGCGCTCCAGTGTAGTTATACACCCGCGATGATCCAGTTTGGGTGAGTTTGTTCTAACAACCGACCTTCCAGATGACTCCAAACCTGGTTGTTGGCCTTGTAAATGTCGCCCTCCCTTATCTGGCATGTTTGTTTCGTCATTTGAGCCACCTTCCTTGGAGATAATCTCATCCTCACACCATTCATGGAGACTCCTTCTCCTATTTAAGCCTCCACCATTGCCATGAGCTGCTAGTTTGGAATTGATTGTGTTTAGAGAATTGCTGATAGTATTGTAAGCTTGATAGGCAGCTGGTGTGATAAGTGTGGGATTGCTATAGTGCTTAAGGAAGGTTGTGAAGCGTTTCCATATTGTGTAAACTTGTGTGAGAGAGAGAGTTGTTTTGGGATATCTATTTTCAAGGGTGAATGCTTGAAGGACTTGCTAGCTAGACCCAACCAAAGGAGGATTTGACGTCAGAACTTGGTTGTATTCTCTTTTGTTTTATTAATAAGATAAACGACTATCATTTATGGTTTCCACTCATGTGTCTTGATTATGATGTTTGAGTTGTATCTTTTCTGACCGGTACATAGTTGCATTTCCCGGATTTTATGCTTGTATTTGTCTTGTCCTTTGCTTGTGCAGGTGTATGTTCACGGAGATCGTGAGGATTGTGACCGGCTGAAGCAGAAGAACGGAAGCGACAATACTTCTACGAATATAAGCGTTGGATTCGAGGTAGGCTCTCATCTTGGCCTTTATTTTGCAATTAGGAACCTGCGTGTTAGCGTTGCTTGATTGTTGCTAGACCTCAGTCAGGCTAGAGGGATCGCCTTTGTCCGCAGAGGGGATTTACCTACACAACACTTAGCTAACATGCCCCACTATGCCCTTCAAAGCACTATTGTCTACAATCTCAAGTCATGCCTATGATGCACCAAATCACGTAACCTTCTCAACATTATTGTCTACAAGAAGTCCTTTTGAGCCTAAGCATATTTGTCACTGCACGTAAACTATGCATAGTATATCTAGCATATATTCTCCACTTTCCATTCAAGTGATAAGTATAGAATCTCCATGAACTTAAGCAAATGAGCATACCATCATTGGATCCAAACTAAATGATTTCAAATTGTAAGAAAAATTGATCCTTGTGGTAAAGGGTGCATTCCTTCCAACCATATCTTAAACCCTCAATAGGAAACATACTGTTGAAGGCCCCGAAAATCGGGTCGACAAAAAGGGGGATACCCGCCTGGTCTGGACCTTGGTTGGCAGCTCCTTATCCGTTTGGTATAGCGGGTCCGACTGGGGATCTGGGACCAGTTTCCCAATTCAGTGTATGTGTGTGTGTGAAAGAAGGGTGTTTATGTTCGGACTGGAATACTTCTATCTAATCTAATGTTATGCTATGTATTCTAATAAATAGAAAAACATCGAAATTTATGCTAACCAGGGGTGTGAATAGCTGAATGATCTTTATTACAATAACTGGTAATAAAGATCATTCAGCTATCATAAGAAAAGAATTCGATAAAAATGAGCTACTTCGTATAAGAAGTTAGACGAAACAGCTGTTAAAACTTATCACATAAATGAGCTATTCATACACTAAACATAAACAAATAGTTATCACCATACAAAAGTGCCAAATGATAACTCAGACATTCATGCTGTAACATATAAATAACTTAAAAACTGAATATCGCTTTAACGCATAAGCAGAAATGGTTAAAAGATAAAAGTACCATTTATAACTAGTCCTACTCATGAGCTTCAAGCAATGATTGATTTATCTCTCTTTGATTTAACATCTACTAAGAGTACAGAAGTGCAACATCAGTAGCAGATATCAAATGAAAATATCAAATAAACTCTGTTCCATTCATTCACCAAAACCTCCTCTGAGGGTGCAAAAGTGCATGTTCTGAGGACAAGTTTTTGATAAATTTCTGGACCCTTCTCTAAATGCATGAGAAGGGTTTAAATACTACTAACTAAATAACTTATTTATAGAATTTGAGGATTGGTTTAAATGACCGTCCTCTTTCTAAGCAAAACTATTCTAAAATTAAATCTACTAACTATTTCTAAATCTACTCCTTAATGTCGCAAGCATTCAGTATTTTCCTGAGTTGAGTCGGTTGACTGTCTTCTGTCTTTGGTTGAGTTAAGAAAACAGAAATAGCAAGAGCTGGCATTATCTTCTTAGTAAAATTGATGATACGCTTGAGAATCATCCAATGAATATGTAGCATTACCATGTATGCCTGGTAAAAATCCCATTTCAACTTGGTTAACCTTCGGACTGCTTTTGTTTTTCCTTCGGTCTTCTGTTTCCAGTTTGCTTCTATCGCCGATTTCTTGCAATTTTCGGGGCTCGCAGGTGACTACGCAACTAGGGACCTTCCTTTTTGAACAATTTTTCTTAGCGATGCGCTAATCGCGCATCGGAAACTGCCTCTGTTTCTTGATCTGGGCTTCCCTAATGCGGTTTTTGCCTCTTGCGCCTTTTTCTCTCATTCGGTATAAAGCCCAAAATTTGTAAAAATAGTGGTTTCATGAGCTCTTGACCCTGAGAATTAAACTATTTGTTTCTGGTATCAACGTCGTTCAGTACCCATTCAACCATGACTATACATGAGAAATATGTGATAGATGCCTCCGAAGAGTTCTGCGGCTCTTTTTCTTCATTTAATGGATTAAGTGTGCCTTCCGAAATGTTCATTGGAGGGGTTGCCTTCCCTCCTTGTTGTTTTCTGCGTAATGCCCTGTATAACGCTTTGTCCTTCTTTCCTGCAGTTTACATTGAGGTGGAAGTAGTGATAAAGGACTAATGACAGGAAAATTTTTAAATGCCGAAGATATGCAAGACATGCCACCTTACGTGAGCTATTTCTTCGAAAAACACAACACCCTACTTCATTAACAACTGGCAATAACTCATTAATTCGCATTAAAATACATGACTAACTCTTGGCTAAAAAGTTTTCTCGAATAATGAGCCAGAACCAACTGCGATGGAGGGGTCCAGCGTTTTTGCTTTGTGATGTTGCAGATCACAGTATCGCAATATCGCAATGTCACAATGTCATCGTGCTATTTTTTATTGTAGTACCGCAGTATCGCAACTTTGCGGTGTCGCAGTATCGCGGTATCGCAATATCGCAGATCATTATAATTCTTGTGTAATTCTCGTGATATTTGCGATGTGTGATATGTGATATCGCATATCGGTGATGTTTTAAAGTTTTTCAATGTGAGTGTGTCTTTAGTATATGCGATGCGATGAGGTTTCGCGTCGCAATATCGCCTTTTATCATTTTAACTCTTTAGAAGGTGTATCCTATCATCCTTTGCGTGATGCGATATCTTTTAAGGAGTAAATTTAATTTTCTTTATTATGAAACTTAGGTTTTCTATATTTTTCAAGGTATTTTCCTAAGTCCATGATGTTGTAAGTTTCATCCAAAAAAGAAAATGTAACACTAACTAATTTTTTTGAGGGTCCCCACTTATTTAGTATTAGCAATAATACTTCATAAGGAGAGGGGGTTATTGGTGGCCACAACAATTGGCGATTCACTTGGAAGAACCAGTTATCTTTGTGTTTCTATTGAACCTTTTTCAGAAAATTAAACTTTATTATGGAAAGATAAAGTACATTATGCTCTAACCTATCAATGACATTTTGCTTCAGCTATTTTCAACTTTGATTATCCGCTGCCTCAAGTTAGTCCTTGCATTCACATCAGTCATTACTAGGTCTGTAAAAATAAAACAAAGTCTTCTCTGTAAACCAGTTTTAAATTATACTCATTTGTCGTAGGTAGAGCCTCTGCTGCCAGCAGGCATTCATAGCCTCGACAGGATTACCTTTTACCCAGCAATGATCATGTATCCTACTAAAAAACTACAACTCTTAAAGAAGAATCCATATCTACACTTATTGCTTTGATTTTCTTTTTATTCTTAAAAAACAATGTCTTGGTTTGGTGGCCAATTTATGACACAGTCATTCACTTGATTTATAACTTTGCTGAACAAGCTGGCTCGTGATGAGACCCCTTGCCTCTTGATTATAACAATCTTGAGTCATTTCCCTGTTATGGTATGCAGTATTTGACAAAGTCAACAGGTTATAATATCTGTGATTATGATAAGCCAGCTCGTGATGAGACCCCTCATTCTTCAAGATAAAGTGTATCCTTGGATTGTTCCTCTGAAAGTTGTGATTTCCTTAGCAAGGAGGAAGTCATTGTCTTCTTTAGATAGCCCTGGACGATAATGATAGAGTTTTTTGGAAGTAACTATTCTACAGAGAATCTTTATTTTGTTATTGATACCTTTCATTGCACTGATATAAAACAATTTCTTCACTAAAGGTTTATTTTCATCAAACTTTTATGAAGTTGAAACTAGTGTCATATCTAGGCTAGAGTCTTTAACTGTATCTTTCAATAATAAAGATCAATTTTCCAAAAGATTTGCTATTTATACAAGCGAAAAATCAAAATCTGAAAGAGAGTTGGTATCTTTTTCGTAAATGCCTAATGTAACCTTTCACAATTGGTTTTATTCTGAAAAAGAGAAAAATTATTACTCTACAAAAATAGAAGAATAATCTTCTATGGAAAATATTTCTTAAGAATTTTTCCATTGACAGGCAAAGAGTCTCTTTTACCTGCTAAATCCTTTAACACAAATGTCGATGGACCTAAGACTTCTACAATTTGAAAAGGACCAAGCCACATTCTTTGAAATTTTGTATGTTTCCCATTTTCTTCATGTGCCTTGTCCCATTTTAAAACTAAGTCTCCCATCTAAAAATCTTTTCTGGTCATTATATTTGAATCAAAAGAGGATTTTACTAGTGCTTGATGATGAGCATGCATTTTCTTAGCTTGTTCTCGCTGTTCTTCTAATTTGATTATTTCCATTTGTCTTAGGTGTAATGAGGAAGTTGGTACTTCATCATTGTATTTAACTAGAGACAAAGAAGGAATTGTTAAATGAGTCGGAAGAACCACTTCTCTCCCATAAACTAAATTAAAGGGAGAAGTGCCAATGGAAGCTTTTTTGTTATTCGGTCTGCCCATAAAGTGTATATTAAGGATTTATGCCAATTTTATGATTTTGGTCTACTGTTCTTTTGATAATCCTAATTAGGTTTTTGTTTGTAGACTCGACTAATCCGTTTCCCTGTGGATAATAATTGGCCGAATATTTAAGTTTGAATCCTCTTTTAAGTGCAAATTCAGTCATTGCATTTCCAGAAAAGTATGATGAATTATCGAACATTAAAGAGGAAGGTAATCCAAACCTGGTTATTATAGATTGATCTATGAACTCAATGATATTTTCAGCATTAGCC
>APFE031725259.1:2268-42683 GCA_000404065.3 Pinus taeda | reverse complement strand
AGGCATTCATCATGTTCTGATGGTCAAAACTTTCCACAAGAAGAAGGTCCAACACTCAGGAAAGTGAAAAGGCAGCTCAGGTTTCAGTTATAAAGGTAACTCTGTTTTCAAAAGTGAAAAATCAGTTTTCAAAGGTTTGTGGGTTCCATTTCTTTTTTTAAAAGAGAAATAATTTTGCCTATATAAACTCAAAAGCCCCCAGGCTTGGTTCATTTACCTCCTATTCACTCTTCAATATCAAGCTCCCCCATCCAAAAGAGAGAAAAAGTCAGTTTCTTAAGCAAATTTGGAAAAAACCTTGAGGCGCTGCGCATAGGAACAAGGTGCTACACACAAATACTAATTGTTGTGCACAGAAAAACTACATTGTGCACAGACGATGTACACAGGAACAAGGCACTGCGCACGGGGCTGAGTGTCCAGAAATGCCCAAATCTCTCCCAAATTCCATTTTTTGGCTTGCAAACTTAATTTCATTGATTTCTAAGCCAAGAAAAAAGTAAGTACACCATCATTCTCTCTCATTTTCCTTTGAAAATCATCTCATGCCAATGATTCTTCAAATTAGGTTTGTAGTGAATTTTTTCATGGGAAATGATAGGGTGATAATGGCCATTTATGTTTTTTGCTTTCTAAACATGTAAAATGTTTCCCTACACCTGTATACATGTTTAATAAACCATTTTTACCACTCAATCAACCTCAAAGCAAAATTTTACCTCTCTAAAAGTAAAACCCTAGTTCATTCCTAGAGGTTTTTGGGCATTTTTCATTACAAACTCTATTTTTCCTCCTTGCAAGCAGATCACTCTTCCACTTATTTTTCACTCATTTTCATCAGCTTCCAAAGTTCATTTCCACCTCTTTCAAAACATCCTCTATCATTTTGTCAAACTCCACCTTCACATTACTTCATTTTCATTCATACCTCACACTTTTTCTCATTTCCTGCTGCTAGGGTTTTTTGTCATCATGGAGGCATAATCTTCACTAGAGAGGAAAATACCATAAGGGAGGGAAAATCATCAAATATGAGCCTTCAAATTGCAATGAAATCAACTCATATCCTTTCATCAGACAGTGCTTTGAAGATGTACATTTCTTGGAGTTTTGCAAAAGGGTAAGTGAGGTGGGTTTTGAGGAGCAGTTAACATATTGGGTGGAAACTCAGTTGAAGGGTGAAAGTGTTGTTATTGCTGGTGTTGAATTCATTTTTTTAGTGGCCTCCATTTAACTTGCAACAGGACTACCGAACAATGGTGAATATTGGTTCAAGGGAATGAACCTAGATCTTGAATATGACAAACCTTTCTTAAAAATGCCATACAGGGAAAAACATGATCACACTATGCCTTTCAGATACTTATTGGAGAAATATACCACTTTGATGAAGATTATCATGAAGTTCTTTACATGTCAAGGAAGATTTTCCAAGTTGTATGCTTATAATTTTCGCCTCCTAATGCACTTCATCTCTCAGAAGCCACTCAACATGTGTAACTACCTATTCAGGAGCATTTCCAAAATGTCAGAGAAAATACAAATGAAGAACAAGGAGCACTACCCAAGCCTATTTCATCATATTCTAATCAAGACTATATCCCTTCGCTAGCTTGCAGAGAAAGGTATGACTTGGGAAACCCTTTTGGAAACCGCCATGAAATGACATCATGCCAATGTAGTAGCTCAAACCTCTAGCATACCAAAACAACAAATTGAAGTGGGGTCCTCTAGCAAATCAGTTGAGAAAACTCAAGTACCTAAGCTTGAGGTGACTAAGGTGTACAAGAGAGGACAGGGGCTTGTGTTTTCTTCTCATGGTGAGAAAGGGGCCAAGCCTTCTTCATAAACAAAGGAGGGACCAACAGCGAAAGATAAAGACACAGTTGAGCATGAGTTTGAGCTAGTTGATTTAGAGGCAGAGGATCCGACTTCAAGCATGCAACATGCAATCAAAGCTAAATATTATCAAATCAAGGAGCTTACAGTCAATATGGCAAGACCTAGATACGTCATTTCATTCCTTGAACAGGAGAATAGTCAGCGCAAAGCAAAGGAATTGATCATGGAAAAAGAACAAGCCAAGTTATTGCAGCAAGTTGGCAAGGGCAAAGAAATCATAGAATCAAGTGAGCATGAAGGATCAAAAGGGAAATGTAAGAGGAAAAGGCCAAGAACAAAGGGTCAAAAGAATGCATTGCAAGAAGAGGAAGAACACATCATGTTGAATGAAGATATAGACCTAGAAGACATAATTTCTCTTGAGATAAATCAAGACAAGGAGTATTGGCTCAACAGGGTGAATCAACACTTGGAGAAGCTTGCCTGCACTATATGCGCTAAAAATTGTCTTTTAGTTTAGATCAATCTAAATACAAAATAACGAAAACCAATTCATCTAATCTATGAAATCAAATAATGAAAATGAAATTCAACTAACCTATGAAATAAAAAACAACTAACGTATACTTAGTTACTCCAACATTCAATTATGAAGTGTTACCTTTTTGAAATGATGTGTAAGCAACTATTTATACTTTAACTTCTAATGTCCTAGAAAAGCAAGTAAAGTGTGCAGAAAATAACTCAGTAATTGCATGTATTAAATATTCAACCATTCAATATTGAAATATGATTAAATCAATTTCTTAGAATGATCTTTAGGAATATCAGTTAATGCAAGTAAATGAGGATCTTAAAATAAAATATAAAAGCACAAAAAAGTAAAGCTCAATGATTGCATAGGTTGAATATTCAATCACCCAATTTGAAGTCACCTTTTTCATTTGATCTTTTATTCAATTATACAATGAATTGATAGTTTGATCTAAGAAAGTAAATAACAGAACATGAAAGGAAACTAAATAACTATGAGCTCTTGCCTCAAAATTAATCCAATTGGAGAATACATAAATCTTTCCTATTGAAGTGTTTTTAGAAAATCAAAGATTACATAGCATTCTAAAACTAATACTAAGAAAGGAAATGAACTTTAATCTATAAAAGTAATTAAATCTCACACATTTTAGGTAGCTGACCTAAAAGTGTGAGAGATGGTAAATCAATATGCTCCATATGTAAGCAAAACCAAGTCAAAATGAAGGAACATTCATGAGTAAGGTGCCACAATCTAATTTTGTATTCAAAGCTTCAACATAACTCCAATTTTACACATGAAAATGATAGGAGAATAATTCCCCTATTTATACAAAAATATGAGAAGCTATCTCATTAATGAGATTCCATGAATCTTTCCCCATATCTCTTGAGTTACAATCAAAATAGGAAATTATAAGACACGTATTCTTAGAGTTTCAATACAAATAGGAAATGAGACACATATCGTCATGATCCCATGATCTTCTCCACTCAAATTCGAATTTGGTTTTGGGAGGCCACATAAGGGTCTTTTAGAAGCTTCCTTTTGACCTACACATGTCAAAAATCTCATCCCACTTGTTAGGTATAAGCATATGCACATTATTTTCTAATTTTTAACCATAAATTCACTTAAAAATGCTTAGAATTACTAAAGTTTGGAAAAACATAAATGTGACCCAATAATGATAATGGTAAAGTAAATGTAATGAAATGGAGGTAAATTTAATGAAATAAAGGTGGAGTGAAGGTGGCAATATGGAAATATAAGTGAAAATGTAATGGAAGTGAATGACAATTTCGAGGCCCAACAACTACCAGGCTCAAAACATGATCGCCAATGTCAAGGTAAAGCAGCTTGAAAACAAACTCAAGGAAGTCAAAAATGATCAAAAGGATGAGGGAAACTTAGAGATGCTTGCTGAAGAATCTATGAAGGTTTGAAAAACATATTTTTACAGCTTCCAGCCAATTTTAAGCAAATTTTGAGCACTTTTAGTTTTTTGAGAATTTTTGAGCTAAATTTAGAAAATTCGCAGCTCCAGAAACGCTTTTTCCTTAGGCATCTATTTTAGGAAAGGCATAAATTTTTGGAAAGCTCTTGCCATCCTCTAAAAACTCATTTGCTCATATTTTACAGAGGTGGCTGAATTTTGGAGAAAAGTGCAAAAAAGTGGCAAAAACTTAGCATTCTAGACCCTTTTTTGACAAGCGTTGCTTAGCTGGCGTGACCTTGGGAGAATGGGTTTTTGAAGGCCTTCCCATGGTCAAAATTCAAAAATTAAAACTATTATGGAAATTATACTTGAAGGGATAGTTGAACGTTCTCTCATATTTTCATTTTGACCTCTGGAAGGCACCTCAAAATCATCTCAAAGTTAGCACTTTGCTTCTGCACTTTTCTGTGTTTTAATTTGTAAATTTCACTGTGTAAAATCTCTAGTCTCCAGTTTGGCTTAGTCAAAGTCAAACATCTTTATGTAATGGCACTATTTTAGATGCTAAGTGATGTAGGCATGAATAAATTTACATCATAGGTTGTTTTTGATGTTTATTAGGCCTCATAAAAGAAGCACACTCCTAAACAAACTCTCCAAGAAGTGTTTGAGTTTCAACTTCTCACTCTCACCTATTGGTTGAGAGAATCTTGGAGTCAGTTCCTCCACCAAGGAATTCAAGTCTTGAAGGTCAGCAAGTGGTATAGGACAGTCTATATGTATCATTTCTCTTTGAGAGAAAAGGGTTGAACTTTTTGTGGAGGAGGCTTGCATGTAATCATCTTTTCAACTAATACAATTGTAGCTATTTTCAAGGAACTCTAGCCCAGTGAGTTCATGGTGTTTGTTCTTCATTCTATTTGTTTTCTAAAGGTTAAAACATCTTGATCTACATGATATCTCTTCTTTCTATGGATACCTTACAGTGAAATATACATAATTCTTGTTTCTTAAGCTCTGTTCATTAGGTTTTCATAGTTTTGTTCATGTCTTCCTAAGCTAATGAAAGCATGTTTACTTATGCTCATTAGTTTCTTCTACATTTTTTCTTCTATACTACACTAACAATATTCTAAATACACCATGGCTTCTGATATCTAGCTCCTTCTCATATTTTTTCCTGCATTCCTACAACCTAGACCTATTTGTGGCTCCAAACCCTAAAACCCGAATTTTCACAAACAAACAAACAAATATATATATCTAGACTAAAACGCATTTGCTTTAAAGTCATATCACTGATAAGAGACTTAGAGAGATCCCTCTCATGATCAGTAGGGCTAGCTACTGAGCTTAAGTGGTTTGAGGTTACCCTTCTTGATTTCCTTTTCAGGCTAGGAAATTGTAAGGACGAACACTTTTTACCTTTTGACTTATCATTTCTCCTCTTCCAAGTTGTGTAATTTAAAGGAAATCTACCTAACTAGGATTTAATACCTTTGGCATCTCGTTAGAAATGGCACCAAAAATTCCAGTCAAATTATATGTACAATTTATATTACATTTTACTTATCAATCGAGGATTGTAAACTTGTGGGATGTAGTCAAAATATATGCAGGATCAAAGTTTTTAATCTACCTATGAAAGATTAATTTAAAAACTGTCTATATTATAACTACAAAAAAAAGTAAAAAATTCAAGGAATTAAACACTTTGATGATTCTAAACACTTATAAATCATCAAACTTTAGAGATTTCTTGCTACAAGACAATTATAGAATTTACCATTCAATTATATAATTGATTCAGTGAAGCATTCCTGTGAATTGTTTCACTAAGCATACTAGCTATAAATAGCAAGAAATAAAGAACTTAATTCAAATAAACCCACATGATGAAAATAAATTCACATAACTAAAATAAACAAATGTATAATAGGAAATAAGAAGTAACATTGATGCAGGCTCGACTAGGATTTGACCAGCACTTCAATTTTTTTCTAAATTTGACAAGTGCTTCCATAAATTCCTTATGGGAAATAAATCCCTTTCAATCCCAAAATGCTTATTTAATAACTAAGTGGGAGGAGTCATAAGGGTATATAAAACCATTTCGAAAACTAGCAAATTCAAGAGATTTTAACTATACCACTAGCACAAAAATATTTCCACATATATACATATGTAGCCCAAACTATAAGTCGAACCATCATAGCCTCAACCTTCACTATAAAACAAGCGCGCAGGAGAAATTCCATTTTAAATACCTTTACTTTTTGAATGATATCCTTTTTAATAGCCATTCTTATTTCTCTGCAATATTACTCAAGCCCTCGAAGTCTTGACTAACTCCTACATAACCCAGGTATATGACCTTCATTTATGCACACCCCTTTAAACCTTCCAAGACAGTTCAATAAATTCTCTGTATGCACATGGTATACTTCCATTGTTTATGTTGGGCATTCATTCCTTGTTTTTCTACGTGATCACTTTACACGTCAGCCTGGAGCCATATCATCCTGACCTTTCTCAACTCTGCACTCAAGTGTTTCTTCCTGGATTTCCCTTCCGGGATGATGTAAACAAATGCATGAGACTTCACTCCACTTGCCTTTCTATTATTTTTTCTCTCTCATACTCAACTTGGCCCACATGCCACCCAATATTTTCTTTATGTGCTACTCGTTCAATCACCCATGTAACAAACTCTTGATAATGGAAATGTTCTCGTCTTCATCCTTTGATGAATTATTGACACTCTGTAAACCTCGTCACTACTGTGATTTTCCTATTGGTCGATGGCCATGTCCACCCAATGCTTGATCAACCTGACTATTCCCATATGTGTGATTCTTTATTCCTTCAAGAATAGAACCTATGGCTTGACACTATCAAACAACGTTTTTTTCCCTGACATCACCCAAGTTTTGTCTCCCGGTGCAATTAAGTGTTGGACTCTTTTCCACACCTAAAAAACTAAGTTTCCCCCCTTTTTCTGGTTCTCACCCTTTATGCTCTAATCTCAACCTACTATATCCAAGCTCCACTTAAGTCTCATCCCTCTTATGTCTTTGTCTTCTGGATTTGGATTCCACTGTATCTGTTGTGACACTCTAATATTTTATGTAACTTTGATTGAATTAGATCATTGATGTTGATCAACGATCACTTGATAACTTCCTCCACTATAAAGGGAATCTTGACCCTACTCCACAAGAATTCTTCTTCCTCTATGAATCAATTCCATTGCATTTAAATTGCATTCTCGGACACTTTGCCTCCTGAGCTTAAAACAATTATGCAACCTATGCATACTCTTGTGCATTCACTCTAAGTGCAACAACTCATGAGCTTTAGTGTAACACCTGCAACACATCTTCACTCAATTATAAACTATAGGGCTCACTTTCACAAAATCAACAAAATATTTCCACACAAATGAATTTAGAATGCTCGAACAAAGTGGTTCTTTATATTAACAAATACACACACTCTGTACAAAATTAGATAAGGCCTCTAATTGACATTATTTATAATATAATTGGCCATTTTTCTCTTTTGGAAATACTTGGCCTCACTCTACTAGCCGTCTCGACACTCTTTTTTCACTCCTCTTCTTCTACATACATTTGTTTGCAGTTTTCATAATTATAAGAAAGAGGATTTTGAACTACAATTAGTTCATATCCACAAAATCCTCAACAAACCCCTATTCTAGGATCCTCTAGATCCACCTATTTCTAAGATATCTAACTAAATATAAAATATGGCTAACTTGCTCAACATTCTCAAGGTCTCTTCTTAGAAGTAGATCTAATTATAATATTCCCAATTTCCCTCTATTTTTCCTCAAAAACATACAAACAATTAATTCAATTAGGAACCAACTCCCATGAAAATAAAATACCCCTAAGTCTAGTCAAAATGTGTTTTGACTTGGAGTAAGATGCTTTTGCGTCATACTCCCAATGTGAAAAAAAACCCATGGTCTTCTGACCTTGTGTTTTCATATGTTGATGAAGTCCTCCCGGGTCCCAAACTTTAGTTTGGAGATGCCTATCTACTTTGTTGTGTTGTTTCTGCTCTGTTTCTTTTAATTCACCAAGATTTCACACTTTATGTTGTTGTTTCCCCATTTCTTTGTTGATACAAATTTATTCAGTCAGTTTCATCTCCTTATTATCTTTCCTCCTCTGTCTGTTGTATCTTCTCCTTGATGTCTTCCTCGCCAGCATTCAAAATTCATAAATCACTTTATCAACCTCTTTATTTGGATGAAATTTATTGTTGTCACTATCCTGCAGATGTTGAGCATCCTCCTCTATCGTAAGAGTTGTAAAACTTATGTCAATCCACTGATCACACTTTGCAATCCTCTCTTTATTATTTTTTAATGAAATTTTCTCAAACTTTGTTTTTGGAAGTTGAATATGCAGTCTTTGGCTTTCTATCCTTTCCTCTAACAAATTCAACTCCTCATACAATTCAACAAAATCACTTTGAATTGTAAATGTATCCTCCAAGAAATATGTATTGCTTGGATCTTCTGTCAATGACTCCTCCAAAAGTTGGATCTCATCTTCATTTGTGCTTTCTCCCTCTAACATGAGATTTTCAATTAGTATTGAAATGTCTTTGAGCATATCTTTATGCAGTAATTTTCCACCTTCTGATGTTATTCCATCTTTGCACTTGCATAATTTCCATGAGATGTCGTTAATTCATCTTCCATTAGAAACAAAATTAAGATTTTTTCTCCTTCAAATTCCTCTTCATAACAACTTCCCTGTTAACTTTACCATCTTCAAGGTCAATAATCACACACTCACAAAATTTCTCCATCTTAGACATCTGATCTATAAGTCTCATTTCGTCATCAACCTGAATACACATGTTATTTAAGTTTTGACCATCATATTCTAATCCTGCATTCATACACAAAGTGTCAAATTCAAAAACATAAGGCTCTTCTTTCAATGCCTCAGTTGCCTCATCTTCATGTTGATCCAAACTAATACCATAGTCCATCAGGCTATCTATAAATTCTTCCTCAACATTTATGACTTCTTCTGCATCAAGAAATAATGTTTATTAAAAACCAATCATTTCACACTCAACTCCTCTGAGTTCTAACTTTAATCTATCATACATCCTCTGCCTCAGATTTCTTTACAATGGATGCCATCTAACCTTCTTCTGATTCATTGTCCAACCATATCTCTGGTCTTCCTGGCTTTCCTATAGAAAATTCTTCAAATGGTTGAGTTCTACTCTTAACTCAACCATACGCTTCTTAAATTCCTCATCATTCAATTCCTTTATGCCAATTGCTTTAGCATTCTTCTTCATCTAATTATGACTTCTCTCAGAACCATTGACATGATCATTAGTAGTAATATTTAAATTTCCTTCTTTTGAATTCTCCTTATTTGCCTGTGAGCTACAATAAGCCTTATCCATATCTATAACAAGTTTTCCACTTTCTGCAGTACCAAGTTCTCCTCTTGGTATCCTTCTCGTCTCTTTCTCTTGGCGATTCTACCCACACTCACTGCAAAACTGCCTTTTGCAACTTCTACTGAAACCTCAATTGTTGGATGTTGTCATCTTCTAGTTCTCTGTAGTAGAATCTATCCCTCTCTTAGAGCACGTATTCTCATCATCTTTCAATTTTATTAGGATTTTTCATCTTTATCTGCTCATCTCTCACTTCTCCTTTAGAATTATGTTGTCCTCTCTTCAACAAATTTCACCTTGTTATTGGAGTTATATCATAATTTCTCCACTTAATAGCTCTACTTACTTTCATTCTTGCTTTGTCATAGCTTCACTGATACACTTGTTGCTACTAATCTTCTTCTTTGCTACTTGCAAACACAATTCTTCATGATCAGAGTTAAGACGTCATACATATTTTATAAGACATGTACCAAGATATTATGCTCAACAATCTTCCCTTTAGTCCACTCCTCTTACCAATTCTCCTCCAAAATAAATTATGCTCAATACTCTTCAAACACTCTTCCTCAAGAGCGCGTCAACTCTTTCATCCTCTTGCAATCATCTCTAGTTTACAAAATCCACTCCTACTTTATAATTCCTAAAGAACGTCAATTTTTTTCCCTCTTCAATCAAACTAAAATATAACATGTTTACCTGCCATGCCTCTAAATTGTTGCATCATTATTCATTGTAAGCCTATTCTGCTTTTTCTTCTCAAGGGATTTGTATCTTAAATTTTGTTGGCTCTATCTTTACCATTGCATTTCTTCAATGTTCTTTAACTTCGAGGATTTTTCTCTCCCTCCTCCCAAAATATTCAATTTTGTTCCTCAAATATTCACCCTACGGTCATCAATGTTCAAACTCAATATGAATTTTGAAACAAAAATAAATTTACCTCTTTCAGATTCCTCCAAATCTAGTCCCGCTATAATGCTTTTCTCCACTCTCTAAACAACTCCTTTGCTATTATTTCTATTGTTGGTTTTCTTCTAGTACTTCCATTATTTCTTTAATCATATAAATAAGAAAGTAATAATCCTACTCTAATACCAATTTGGATGCACGATCAACTAGGATCGATCAAAACTTCCAAGTTCTTCTAATTCTAACAGGCGCTTCCATCAATCCCTTATGGGAAATAAATCCCATTTAGGCCCAACTTTCTTATTTAATAACTAAGTGGGAGGAGCAATAAGGGTGTATATACATATATATGCAACTCAAACTATAAGTCGAACCACCATAACCTCAGCCTTCACCATAAAATAAGTGCACAGAATAAATTCCACTTTAAATTCTTTTACCTTTTTGAATGAGATCCTTTGTAATAGTCGTTGTTGTTTGTCTAAAATATTAATCAAGCCCTCAATGCCTTGATTAAATCCTAAGCGACCCAGTTCTATAACCTTGGTTTATGCACACCCCTTTAAACCTTCCAGGACAATTCAACAAATTCTTCGTATGTGCATGGTACACTTCCTTTGTTTCTATTGGGCATTAATTCCTCACTTTTTTCACATTATCACTTTACTCATCAAGCTATAGCCATATCATCCTGGCCTTTCTAAACTCTTCGCTCAAGTGTTTCTTCTAGGATTTACCTTTTGGGATGATGTAAACAAATGTGTGGGCCTCGACTCCACTTTCCTTTCTCTTATTTCTATTTTCTCATACTAAACTTGGCCCACATGCCATCTTTGCTCAGTCCTTGTCATCTTAGTATTTTCTATGTTCTCTACTCCTTCAATTTCCAAGGTAACAGACTTTGAATAACAAATGTTCTTATCCCTGTCCTTTGATGAATTGTTGACACTTTATAAACCATGTCACCCCGATGATTTTACTATTGGTTGACTACCACATTTTCCTGGTCCTTAGTCATCCTAGTTCTTTCCATATGTGCACTTTTTGATTCCTTTCAGGATAGAACCTCCAACCCGACATTGTCAAATGAAAATTTTTCCCTGGCAGAACTCAAGTTTTGTCTCTTAGTGCCATCAAGTGTTGGACTTTTGTCCACACCTAAAAGAATAATTTTTTCCCCTTCTTTGGTTCTCACCTTTTATGCTCTGATCTTGACCTATTGTCTACAAGCTCCACTTAAGTCTCAACCCTTTTATTTCTCTATCTTCCATATTTGGATTCCACTGCTTCTGTTGCGCTAATATGATCTTTTCTGTAACTTCGATAGAACTAGATTGTTGACCCACTTATGTTAATCAATGATCACTTGATAACTTCTTCCACTATAAAGGGACTCTCAACCCTGCTCCAAAGGATTTCTGCTTCCTCTATGAAATCAATTCCTTTATATTTAAATTACATTCTCGGATGCTTTCCATCTTGAGCTTTAAACAATTTTGTAACCTTTTCATACTCCTATGCACTCACTCTATGTGAAATCCCTCTTGAGGTTTAGTGTAACACCTGAAACACATTTGCACTCAAGTATAAATTATAGGGCTCACTTACACACAATCAATAAAATATTTCCACACAAACCAATCTAGAACACTCAATTATAGTGGTTCTTTCTATTAACAAATACACACGCTCTGTACAAAATTACATGAGCCCTTTTACAATACAATTGGCCCTTTTTCTCTTTTGGACATACTTGGCCTCACTCTTCTGGCCCTCTCGACACTCTTCTCTCACTCCTCTTCTTCTACATACATTTGTATTCAATTTTCATAATTATAAGGAAGAGTATTTTGAACTACAATTAGTTAAGGTACACAAAATCCTCAACAAACCCTTATTCTAGGATCATCTAGATCCATCTATTCTCTAAGAGATATAACTAACTCTAAATTCTCTCTAAATCACTCAACATTCTTGAGCTATATTCTTAGAAGTAGATCTAATTACAATACTCATAATCTCCCTCTATTTTTCCTAAAATACATACAAACAATTACATTCAATTAGGAACCAACTCCCATGAAAATGGCAGAACCCTAAGCCTAGTCAAAATGTGTTGACTAGGAGGTAATATGTTCTAGAATCAAACACGCTAGCTCAAAGAATGATGTTGAATAGAACTTTATAAGATTGAACTTATAAACATAGAAACATATAACTCAAAAATGAGCACAAAACTAGAATATCTCTTATATTAATTCAGAGAAGCAATAAGAGTTTTTACAATAGTTTCATAACAAATATCATCCACTCCTCCATATTGGTTACATATTTATATCTAATTCTCATTGGGAAGGATCATATACAATCCCCCAAACCTAGAACTAACAAATCCGATGAAAACAATTTGAAAACCGGTCGTAACACATAGTTAGTCTAGGAAAATCTACTTTATAAAATTTCCCATATCTCCCAATTTGTTATTTTTTCTTGGGAATCCATCTATGTGTCAAATTAATGGGAATGTTCTAGAAAAAAACCCTACCCATAATTTTTGAGATTCTTCTTCATCTGCTTGCAATTTACCTTGCAAAATTTCCTTTTCAAATTTTAACATAGGATTTAACTAAAACATTTGACCATGAGCTAGAGCCTTTTGTAATCAACCTGGGCATAACATAATGATCATAAAACCATCTTGAGACACTTGGATTCAAAATCCTATGCCAAATTTCAATTGGACCCCCATAAATATGCCAAACATGGAGCTTGGGTATCTTGCAACTTGTATTACGTATTGACCAAAACCTTGATTTCACGCATGTGTTGACTTGGAGGGTTCTAAAACTGAGTTGGCAAGTGGATGAGAAGCTGGGACTAATTTTTAGTTATCTCCAACTCTTGATTTCAATATGATATGTACGTAACCATCTAGTACTGCAACTTTGCTACAAAATAAATTAGTAACTACATAAATTGAACTCATCAAAACTATAATTAGTAAACCAATCATAATCCCAATAAATTCATCAAAATAAAATAAAATAGATGAAAATAAACCACTTGATTCTTATAAACTTGCCAAGGCTATGAATAAGTGATGGGATGATCACAAAGGAATGAATTTAGCAATGAGAAGGATATTAAATTGGTCACCCAACAAGGACCTGTTGATGTTGCTGGACCCATCGACATTCAGGGGATCTCCTCGATATGAAGTCCCAACTAGAACTCACACAATTTGGAGTAGGAGTCCCAGCAGTGGGTGGTAATGTTATTCCTTGACTACGAAAATGTGTAGATTGAAGTACGGTAACTTTGGTTGAGAGAAAGTGTGTGACCATGCGAAAGGTCAAGTGCGATGCATGAAGGTTCCAACACACGAAGGGAAAGGGAAGTGCACACCTTGGAAGCATGTTATAGTGCACATATTGAAAGTAACATTTGAGCATAATGACATCATAAGTTAAGATGCAGAATAGTCCACAAGTTAAAGTGATGAATGAATACAACAACACGCATTCAACAAGATTCATACAAATGCAAACAAAATAGTTCATAAGTATAAGCATAAGTTAAATAACATACATTATAAATACAACAAGAATAGTCCTAATATATTCAAAACATATGCATGAAATCGTGTTGGCTTTGATTTTTATTATAAGTGAAAGTTCCATTCATACATACATCATTGACAACCACTAGCCCTAATAATGGAACATTAAAGTCAAGAACGCTTTCTCCTCCAAAGAAGTATACTTGCTCTGTGTGACATAGAAGCCAAAGCCAAGGGGTGATTGACAAAGAGAGAGATTAAACGGACGACAAGCACAACCATAGAAAGCCTTCGTATTAGAACTGACTTCTTGATCAAAGTCGAAAACTATTAAACAACAGATCTGAGGCAGATTAATTTTCCTCAACCGTGCATGCACGTGAAACTATGACCTCTCTCCTCGGGTCTTCAAACGCCTTCACCTTACAACTCAAAGTTCTTTTGGATTGCAAGAACTGTACTCAGAAAGGCGGCCCAGTAGGCTTCGATATTAATAAAAACAAGCAAGATACACAAAGCTTATTACAATATGAGATCTCAGAGTTCTCTGTTAAGCGATGCCTTTGAACTTCTATTGATCTTCCTTATAGAGACTCTCTAACTCTACTATTATGACAAAACATAAATAATGGAGGGTCCTTTCGGCATATTTTCATCGATGGTGTCTACTCAATCTTTCTGGTACAAAGGATTCTACCTTATCTACAATCCTATCTACCATGGTCCCATCGGACTCCTATCTGAATCATAGTCACTTCCAGGATCATATTCTTCTGAGGAATCATGTTCTGGTCTGGACATGTCGAGCATCTTTCGATAGTGTTGTTCTATCATCTTATCGTATTCTTTGTCCCAATCTATATCTGTTGGGCCCTGGGCATCTGTCAGTGTGTCCTTTAAAGTAGATTCTTCTACTTTTTCTTTTCCTTTGGCATCTTCATCTAGAATTATTGTCCTTTGGGATGCTGCTCATGATGATTCTCCCCTTTCCGTGTTTATCTTTATTCAGTGGAGACCCTGTTGCTGAGGTGTGTACATAGCCTCTTGTTTCTCCCACTTGTTTAGAAAAGGCAAAGAGCTGATATCGATGTCTAGAAAAGAATCTTTAAACACATTTCGGACTGTGGATGACCTCTGTACTGCCAATTTGATGATGTCTAAGAGTTCCCACTTAAAAATTTGAAACATATTAATGGAGCTCTCGATTGCATGTTGAACCCATGGTCTGCAATTATTACTCATAAAATCTTTATTTTTCCAGCCTAATTCGAAAATCATTGATGTACAGGTTCTGTTTGAAATCATTAGGCTACTAATATGGATTACATTGTTATTCCAATTAGGATAAATATAACTAATAGTTAGTTACCAAAGCTTTTTGATTAATCATGAATCTTAATGCCTTGGGTTCTCCCTGTAAATCATCCATCTTTTTTAGAACCTGTAATTTTTTTGACAACTTTAGATTTCCAAATTCATTGAACCATCCAGCATGTTGGTTAATCATTTCTTGATTATTACTGGTCTCGATTTCTCTGATCCTTTCATGACTAAATACTTGTGCAAAAGGATTAGGATCAATGCTTTCTCTTAGCCTTAGACTGTGATAATCCCAAGGAGATGAGAAAGTTCTGAGATATTGCATTGTCCTTTGGATGCACTAGGATATCCTAGTAGTTGGTTTTTTTCTACAAAAACCATCTTTTATTTACTAGTTAGCAAAACCTTCAAAAATTTCGTATTGAGGAAAAGTGTCGTTTGCAACATAATTTTTGTCAATCCTTTGCAGAAAGGATGCTTCTAATTCCTCAAAGATATCTGGGATTTTTAAAGATAGAATATATTTTCCTAATTCATGCTTAATAGGGATTTCTTCAAGATCTAATAATTTTGCTCCTGTGAAAATGCTGAGACCAAAATCAATCCCTCCAATGAGCTGATAAAAATTCAAAATCTTTAGGATCCATATCCTATTTTCAGTAAATTCACTAGACCATAGATCTGAGAGACTTCTGAAAAATAATTTTACCTTCATGTTAGGTAAAGGATATACCTTAACCAATTCAACATCTATTCCTAACGACATACTTATATTCTTGGATTGCCAGGCTTGGCACTTTTGGATCCAGGTGTTTCTTCTCAGTATCATTCCCACAACTTTCTTGATCTCTTTTGCAAGATGGCTTGCATGTCCTTCAAATAACCTGAATCTATCAACAAATGTACAAAAATTGTCGTCCTATGGTCCTTTTCCTGGAATGGTAAAACAAGAACCTGGACAAGTAATGAATTCTCTATTCATATCCCTGGTTAATGAGTCTGTCAACAAATTTGAATTACCTGGGATCCATTCGACTTCAAAATCGAACTGTTGAAACCAAATCTGCCATGTAAGAATTCTTCCCTTTGCAATCTGTCTTGATATCTTGGCAGATAAGAAATATTTGAAATTCTTGGAGTCTGTTCTTGTTAAGAATTTCACAGGTACAAGGTATCACTCAAACCTTTGTATCCCATTGAATATAGCCAGTGTTTCCTTTTCTGCTATAAAATAATTCTTCTGGCTAGGTGTGAATTCACCTCATGCATAGGTGCAGAGTCTTTCTTCACCTTTCTCTCTTTGTTCTAAAAGAACAGCTGCCCAAAAATCTAAAGAAGCATCAGTTTGAAGTATAATCAAACCATCACCTGATGGTTGGAGCTTTGGCAAATGCTTACATTCTTCTTTCAACTTTTTAACTGCCGTTGTTGCTTCTGGTGACCATCCTTCTTTAAGATGTTTCCTGATGGGAGTTGTTTTCTCTGTCGTATTTGGGATATACTTGTGGATGTAATTCAGGACTCCTAAGAATCTTTGAATTGTTTTTGTGTCTTTCAATTCATCTGGAAATTGTTTCAGTTTAGCTAACACATGTGGTTGCATCTGAATTGCACCATTGGCTATATGAATTCCCAGAAAATCTACATTGTCTTGAAACAAATTCATTTTTCTTTCTGACAAAACTATACCATGCTGCTGAAATTCTTTTAGAAAATTTTCTAAATGCTCTAAATGGGTTTTTACATCTGGACTATGAATGAGAATGTCATCAATATATGTAACAATAAAATCAAACTTAGCAAAAATGAAATCCATTCTTCTTTGGAAGAATGGAGTGGCGTTTTTTAAACCAAATGGAATGACTTTCCATTGGTAGAATCTAGCAGGACAAATAAATGTAGTTTTATGCCTGTCTTCTTTCTGTATTTGAATCTGATAATATCCAAACTTCATGTAAAATTTGCTGAATACCTTGTTGTGCTGTATTTTCTGCATTATGGTTTCTGGCCTTGGCAGTGGAAAATTAAAACTCTGAGTGATTGCATTTAGGGGTTTGTAATTTATCACCATTCTAGGCTTTCCCCTAACTATCTCAGAATGATTTCTTACCAGAAACGCTGAGCAAGAGTAATGAGACTCACTTTGATCTATGCGCTGCATTTGTAACAATTCTTTGATTTGTCTCCTTATTTCTTGCTCATCTGAAGGAGTGCAAGGGATCAGTTTCCCTTTAACTCCATTATCATGTAAGGTTATAATTTCTTGCATAGGACTTTCTGCTTCCCAGAACTATTGTGGATTTTCTGAGAAGCTTTTTAGAAGTCTTTTGTGGATATCATTTTTCTTTGTAGACCAATTGGGATCTATGCATGCCATTTTCTTTTCTTTAGATTCTGCTCTTGATTCATAGATTTGCATAACTTCCTGCCAGTCATCAGAATATTTTAATGGCTTTCTGGCTCCTACCCTTTTCTGGTTATTTTCATTTCTTTCTTCTGAATTTGCGATAAACAATCTAGGAACAACAATAGCCTTCTTTTTCAAATTTATAATCAGCTTATCTTGGCTGATTGTTACTGGAAGCACATAATTTAAAAATGGCATTCCCAACATTAAACTAGCTGAGGGATCAAAATGTTGTATTGCAAAGATCTTAATTATACTCCCCCCAACTTTTAATGGAATATTGTCTACATAGTGAGTTAAACTCACAGATCCTCCTATTGTTTCTGAAACCAGTATATTTTGTAATGGTTTCCACAAAGTTTTAAACAAATATGGTCTAGCCAAATTGTTTGATCCACTGGTGTCAATAAATGCATCAACAGATATCCATTCATTTTTTACTTGAACTTGAACCGGGATATAAATGAGGCTATTAGTTTTGACTATCTTTTTTAACAGAGTATTTTCTTCTGTCCTAGGAATCTCTGGTTTTGGAAGACTAGTTGAGGCTGTGGTTCTTTTCTGATATGGAAAGAAAGCATTTATTTCTGGAAGAGGTAGCACAGGTTACTTACCTTGTTATACTGACTATTCTGACCGTGAGCTTTCAGATTCATCCTCTGACTCATCTGTTGTTTCGCTGGTGACATCAGTATCACTTTCTTCTTCTTCACTGTAATGAAGTTCTTCTGAATAGTCATCATATGAACAATTTGTAATAATATTCATCTTCTGAACACATTGCTCTTCATCTTCTGCATCTGATATTTCAGTCAAAATATATACATCTGAAATATCATCATCTGAATCTACAATTGACCAATCATCCTGAAACTCTTCTATATCTATAAAGGCTTTAAGTTTACTGGATGAATTTTGTGGGCACTTTCGTGCAAAATTTCCTTCCTTTTTACAAATGAAACAACCATTTCTTTAAAAACTTATATTTACGGAATGGATTTCTTGGATTTGAGACTCTCTTGGGTTCGAATCTACCATACCTCTTTGTTTTATGTCCATGGTAGCATAATTTTACAGACATCTGAATTGGGTGCGATGTCATGCGCCTTCTTTTGCCAGTATAAGTATTTAACTTTTTCTGTGATTCTAAAAAGAAGGTCAACCAATAAACTTGATCTAGTCTTTTGTTCTATACATCTAGATCTTTCATAATGAGGTCTCCTAGATTGCTTGGTAATTTTGACAAAAAAGAAATTTTTTGAGCCACACATTTGAGAGATTAGCTTTGAAAACCTTAGCCATGAAATCTTTACTGAATTGATCTAAGTATTTCAGATCTTTTAATTCCATTCAACTAAGATCTGTTATCAATTGCTTCTTCTCATCAATTGGTTCAGGCATGAACTATGTTTTTAGCAGCAATTCTAATGGAGACAATCCGGCTTCCATGACAACTCTTCTCTCTTCCTCTGATGGTCCCATCCACCAATCATAGACTATACCAGTCATGCATTTTTCTGCTATGACCATGATGGATACATTATCCAATTTTGTTGTGACCTGCATCTGATATAGAGCACCTATCCAGATCTGGATTGATTCTCCAGGGTTTGAAGAATTATCCAAATCTAAGATATAGCCACTAGTATTGGATGCATACAGATCTTCTTCAACACGTGGATACTTATTGACTTCTTTCAGGATATGAGCTTTTTTCTTATTATTTATGGATGGCAAGATAAAAGAAGGGAATTGAGAGGCAGCTTGTTCAAGGGTAATCACTTCTTTCTTTGAAACAAAAGGTTGATCTGTTTTATATGTTTCACTTTTTTCACTGGTTAACTTTCTAGTGTTTTTTGAAGTGGATTCTTCTGCACTGGTTGCAGTTACTACTTCTTCTTCTTCTTCTTCTTGATCCCAATAGTTGGGTGCACTCATATCTATGTGAAATTTAGGACATTCCTTGGCCTTTTTCTTCCTTCTTCTCATTTCTTCCTTCTCTAGCTTTTTTGATTGCTGCTCATCATAGAGAAATTTCATATTAGCATTAATCAAATCAGCTTGTTTGCCTAAGTCATCTAGAACATCTTCGGCATGTGCACACCAGGTGGTTAGATAGTTTGCTATCTAGTATACTTGATCCATGTCATTTGGATTCTGTGAATTTTGTTCTAGCAAAGCAGTGTAGTCAGCTCTTGTGGCTGGCCGTTTAGTATTAGATGAAGAAGTAGTGAATTTTGTTTTAGGCGACCATTTTCCTCCTTTTACAAATCTGCGATTTGCAAACTACAATTCCTCAACAGGTGGAGTACTACTAACATATGTGCGAAACATTTTATTTACAACGAAGAAAGGTTTTTCTTCTAGTATATACAATTGATTTGTAGATGGCGGTGAACTTGTAGAAGAAATAACTTCTTCTGGCATAGGAATATGCTGATAGAAAGATTTTCTGCTACTTACACGAGGTTGTTCATTTTCTTGAATTGCTGGTAACACATGTTTTTCTGACATGACTATAGGACTGGGAACTTTTAGTCTATTTGCAGAGATTCTAACACAACCATCTGATATAGACATTCTTTTAAGATTGCTATTTGAACTGTCTGCTGATGCCAGAGACTTATATTGAATGTACCAATCATTAGGCAAAGCCTCTTTGTCATAGTGAACACCTTCTACTTGTGCATTGCATATTCCTACAACAAAAAAATCTTTTAAAACTGGCTGCCTCAATTTAGGGTGTACAGTGCTAGTCAATTGGAAAGAGGTTTGGACTACCACAGATAAATATTCACTGTCCTGAACCATCTCTAGACCTTGTACTCCAATCAAAGCTTTCCAATAATCTTTCAAATGAATATCAGACAAACTAATGGCATAATCTGGATAGATAGTGCCATATTGACATCCCGAGGATAAATTTCCAAGTATGGTTCCTATGTGGGCATGATCATATATGTTATGTCTGGTGTCAAAAACTTCTGATATGCAAGGAGTATTAAGACCATGACGGAATAATGGAGCTATTCCAATTCTAATCCCTCCAAAATGTAAATAGAAATATCTCTTTTCTGCCACATATTTTCAAAATTTTCTAATTTCATCTTCATAAAACAAATTTAGACCAACAATTTATACAGACGGACCTGATATTTTTATCTTAAGTTCAACTTCCTTTAACAAACTCTTTTTGGATAAATTAAACATAGAAGGAATCAGGTAAATTTATTTAGAACTTAACATAGGTGGGTTCCAACTTTCTGGATCTTCAACCTTTTCATGTTCTATGTTATCTGATTCAAAAGATCTACTATCTACTTCAGAAATAGATTTCCTTTCAATATTTGAAAAGGATCTTAAGAAATTGGCCATGTTGAACTCTTACAATCTATTTCAGAGATTGACTGAAGTAGCTTTTATTTACTCAGCACTTGTATAACAATATGTTTTTCAAAGGCTACCTGGTTAACTTCATACTCTGTCTATAGAATGTATCGTATCCAAGGAACGAGGTGGGCTCTGATACCAAGGGGTCACCCCGTTCCTTGGATACGATACATTCTATAGACAGAGTCTGAAGTTATCCAGGTAGCCTTTGAAAAGCATATTGTTATACAAGTGCTGAGTAAATAAAAGCTGCTTCAGTCAATCTCTGAAATAGATTGTAAGAGTTCAACATGGCCAATTTCTTAAGAATCTTTTCAAATATTGAAAGGAAATCTGTTTCTGAAGTAGACAGTAGATCTTTTGAATCAAATAACGTAGAACATGAAAAGGTTGAAGATCCAGAAAGTTGGAACCCGCCTATGTTAAGTTCTAAAGAAATTTACCCAGTTCCTTCTATGTTTACTTTATCCAAAAAGAGTTTGTTAAAGGAAGTTGAACTTAACATAAAAATATCAGGTCTGTCTGTACAAATTGTTGGTCTAAATTTGTTTTCTGAAGATGAAATTAGAAAATTTTGAAAATATGTGGCAGAAAAGAGATATTTCTATTTACATTTTGGGGGGATTAGAATTGGACTAGCTTCATTATTCCGTCATGGTCTAAATACTCCTTGCATAGCAGAAGTTTTCGACACCAGACATAATATATATGATCATGCCTGCATAGGAACCATACTCAGAAATTTATCCTGGGGATGTCAATATGGCACTATCTATCCAGATTATGCCATTAGTTTGTCTGATATTCATTTGAAAGATTGTTGGAAAGATTTGATTGGAGTACAATGTCTAGAGATGGTTTAGGATAGTGAATATTTATCTGTGGTAGTCCAAACCTCTTTCCAATTGACCAACACTGTACACCCTAAATTGAGACAGCCATTTTTAAAAGATTGTGTTGCTGTAGGAATAAGCAATGCACAAGTAGAAGGTGTTCACTATGTGAAAGAGACTTTTCCTAATGATTGGTACATTCAATATAAGTCTCTCGCATCAACAGACAGTTCGAATAACAATCTTAAAAGAATGTCTGTATCAGATGGTCGTGTCATAATCTTGACAAATAGACCAAAAGTTCCCAGGCCTAGAGTCATGTCAGAAAAACATGTGTTACCAACAATTCAAGAAAATGAGCAACCTCGTGTAAGTAGCAGAAAATCTTTCCATCAGCATATTCCTATGCCAGAAGAAGCTAGTTCTTCTACAAGTACACCGTCGTCTACAAATGAATTGTATATACCAGAGGAAAAACCTTTCTTCACTGTAAATAAAATGTTTCGCACATATGTTAGTACTACTCCACCTATTGAGGAATTCCAGTTTGCAAATCACAGATTTGTAAAAGGAGGAAAATGGCTGCCTAAAACAAAATTCAGTACTTCTTCATCTAATACTAAACAGCCAGCCACAAGAGCTGACTGCGCTCCTTTGCTAGAACAAAATTCACAGAATCCAAATGACATGGATCAAGTATACCAGATAGGAAACTATCTAACCACCTGGTGTGCACATGCCGAAGATGTTCTAGATGACTTAGGAAAACAAGCTGATTTGATTAATGCTAATCTGAAATTGCTCTATGATGAGCAACAATCAGAAAAGCTAGAGAAGGAAGAAAGGAGACAGAAGGAGACAGAAGAAAAAGGCCAAGGAATTTCCTAAATTTCACATAGATATGAGTGCACCCAACTATTAGGATCAAGAAGAAGAAGAATAAGAAGCAGTAACTGCAACCAGTGCAGAAGAATCCACTTCAAAAAACACTAGAAAGTTAACTAGTGAAAAAAGTGAAACATATAAAACAGATAAACCTTTTGTTTCAAAGAAAGAAGTTATGACCCTTAAACAAGATGCCTCTAAATTCCCTTCTTTTATCTTGCCATCCATAAATAATCAGAACAAAGCTCATATCCTGAAAGAAGTCAATAAGTATCCACGTGTTGAAGAAGATTTGTATATAGCCAATACCAGTGGCCATATCTTAGATTTGGATAATTCTTCAAACCATGGAGAATCAATCTGGATCTGGATAGGTGCTCTGTATCAGATGCAGGTCAAAAAAAAATTGGATAATGTATCCATCATGGTCCTAGCAAAAAAACGCATGACTGGTATAGTCTATGATTGGTGGATGGGACCATTAGAGTAAGAGAGAAGAGCCGTCATGGAAGCCGGACTGTCTCCATTAGAATTGCTGCTAAAAACACAGTTTGTGCCTGAACCAGTTGATGAGAAGAAGCAATTGATAACAGATCTTAGTCGAATGGAATTAAAAGATCTGAAATACTTAGATCAATTCAGTAAAGATTTCATGGCTAAGGTTTTCAAAGCTAATCTCTCAAATGATGTGGCTCAATTTTTTTTTTTTTTGTCAAAATTACCAGGCAATCTAGGAGACCTCATTATGAAAGATCTAGATGTACAGAACAAAAGACTAGATCAAGTTTATTGGGTTGACCTTCTTTTTAAAATCACAGAAAAAGTTAAATACTTATGCTGGCAAAAGAAGGCGCATGACATCGCACCCAGTTTAGATGTCTGCAAAATTATGCTACCATGGACACCATTCCAAAAGAAGAAGAAAACAAAGAGGTATGGTAGATTCAAACCCAAGAGAGTCTCAAATCCAAGAAAGGCATTCCGTAAATATAAGTTTTTAAAGAAAAGGTCCAAACCAAGAAACAATGATTGCTGCTTCATTTGTAAAAAGGAAGGACATTTTTCACGAAAGTGCCTGCAAAATTCATCCAATAAACTTAAAGCCTGTATAGATATAGAAGAGTTTCAGGATGATTGGTCAATTGTAGATTCAAACGATGATATTTCAGATGTATATATTTTGACTGAAATATTAGATGCAAAAGATGAAGAGCAATGTGTTCAGAAGATGAATATTATTACAAATTGTTCAGATGATGACTGTTAAGAAGAACTTCATTACAGTGAAGAAGAAGAAAGTGATACTGATGTCACTAGTGAAACAACAAATGAGTCAGAGGATGAATCTGAAAGCTCACGTCAGAACAGTCAGTACAACAAGGTAAGCAACTTGTGCTACCTCTTCCAGAAATAAATGCTTTCTGTCCATATTAGAAAAGAACCAAAACCTCAACCAGTCTTCCAAAACCAGAGATTCATAGGACAGAAGAACATACTCTGTTAAAAAAGATATTCAAAACTAATAGCCTCATTCATACCCCGGTTCAAGTTCAACTAAAAAATGAATGGATATCTATTGATGCATTTATTGACACTAGTGGATCAAACAATTTGGCTAGACCATCTTTGTTTAAATCTCTGTGGAAACCATTGCAAAATATACTAGTTTCAGAAACAATAGGAGGATCTATGAGTTTAACTCACTATGTAGACAATATTCCATTAAAAGTTGGGGGGAGTATAATTAAGATCTTTGCAATACAACATTTTGATCCCTCAGCTAGTTTAATGTTGGGAATGCCATTTTTAAACTCTGCGCTTCCAGTAACAATCAGCCAAGATAAGCTGATTATAAATTTAAAAAGAAGGCTATTGCTATTCCTAGGTTGTTTATTGCAAATTCAGAATCAAGACATGAAAATAGCCATAAAAGGGTAGGAGCCAGAAAGACATTAAAAGATTCTAATGACTGGCGGGAAGTCCTGCAAATCTATGAATCAAGAGCAGAATCTAAAGAAAATAAAATGGCATGCATAGATCCCAATTGGTAGACAGAACAAAATGATATCCACAAAAGACTTCTAAAAAGTTGCTCAGAAAATCCACAACAGTTCTGGGAAGCAGAAAGTCCTATGCAAGAAATTATAATCTTGCATGATAATGGAGTCAAAGGGAAACTGATCCCCTGCACTCCTTCAGACGAGCAAGAAATAAGGAGACAAATCAAAGAATTGTTACAGATGCAGCTCATAGAGCAAAGTGAGTCTCATTACTCTTGTTCAACGTTTCTGGTAAGAAATCATTCTGAGATAGTTAGGGGAAAGCCTAGAATGGTGATAAATTACAAACCCCTAAATGAAATCACTCAGAGTTTTAATTATCCACTGCCAAGGCCAAAAACCATAATGCAGACAATACAGCACAACAAGGTATTCAACAAATTTGACATGAAGTCTGGATTTTATCATATTCAAATACAGAAAGAAGACAGGCATAAAACTGCATTTACTTGTCATGTTGGATTCTACCAATGGAAAGTCGTTCCATTTGGTTTAAAAAACGCCCCTGCATTCTTCCAAAGAAGAATGGATTTCATTTTTGCGAAGTATGATTTTATTGTTACATATATTGATGACATTCGCATTCATAGTCCAGATGTAAAAACCCATTTAGAGCATTTAGAAATTTTTCTAAAAGAAGTTCAGCAGCATGGTATAGTTTTGTTAGAAAGAAAAATGAATTTGTTTCAAGACAGTGTAGATTTTCTAGGAATTCATATAGTCAATGGTGCAATTCAGATGCAACCACATGTGTTGACTAAACTAACACAATTTGCAGATGAATTGAAAGACACAAAAACAATTCAAAGATTCTTAGGAGTCCTGAATTACATCCACAAGTATATCCCAAATCTGACAGAGAAAAAAACTCCCATCAGGAAACATCTTAAAGAAGGATGGTCACCAGAAGCAACATCGACAGTTAAACAGTTGAAAGAAGAATGTCAGCATTTGCCAAAGCTCCAACCACTGGGTGATGGTTTTCTTATACTTCAAACTGATGCTTCTTTAGATTTTTGGGCAGCCGTTCTTTTAGAACGAAGGGATAAAGGTGAAGAAAGACTTTGTGCCTATGCATCAGGTGAATTCACACCTAGCCAGAAGAATTATTTTATAGCAGAAAAGGAAACACTGGCTATATTCAATGGGATACAAAGGTTTGAGCTATACCTTACACCTGTGAAATTCTTAATAAGAACAGACTCCAAGAATTTCAAATATTTCTTATCTGCCAAGATATCAAGACAGATTGCAAAGGGAAGAATTCTTGCATGGCAGATTTGGTTTCAACAGTTCCATTTTGAAGTCGAATGGATCCTAGGTAATTCAAATTTGTTGACAAATTCATTAACCAGGGATATGAATAAAGCATTCATTACTTGTCTAGGTTCTTGTTTTACCATTCCAGGAAAGGGACCACAGGATAACAATTTTTGTACATTTGTTGATAGATTTAGGTTATTTGAAGGACATGCAAGCCATCTTGTAGAAGAGATCAAGAAAGTTGTGGGAATGAGACTGAGAAGAAACACTTGGATCTGAAGGTGCTAAGCCTGGCAATCCAAGAATATAGGTATGTCGTTAGGCCTAGATGCTGAACTGGTAAAGGTATATCCTTTACCTAACATGAAGGTAAAATTATTTTTTAGAAGTTTCTCAGATCTATGGTCTAGTGAATTTACTGAAAATATGATATGGATCCTAAATATTTTGAATTTTTATCAGCTCATTGGAGGGATTGATTTTGGTCTCAGCATTTTCACAGGAGAAAAATTATTAGATCTTGAAGAAATCCCTATTAAGCCTAAATTAGGAAAATATATTCTCTATTTAAAAATCCTAGATATCTTTGAGGAATTAGAAGCATCCTTTCTGCAAAGGATTGACGAAAATTATGCTGCAAACGACACTTTTCCTCAATATTAAATTTTTGAAGGTTTTGCTAACTGGGAAATAAAAGATGGTTTTTGCAGAAAAAGCCAACTACTAGGATATCTCAGTGCATCCAAAGGACAATGTAATATCTCAGAACTTTCTCATCTCCTTGGGATTATCACAGTTTAAGGCTAAGAGAAAGCATTGATCCTAATCCTTTTGCGCAGGTATTTAGTCATGGAAGGATCGGAGAAATCGAGACCAGCAATAATCAAGAAATGATTAAGCAACATGTTGGATGGTTAAATGAATTTGGAAATTTAAAGTTGTCAGAAAAATTACAGGTTCTAAAAAATATGGATGATTTATAGGGAGAACCCAAGGCATTAAGATTCATGATTAATCAAAAAGCTTTGGTAACTAACAATGTTATTTCTCCTAATTGGAATAACAATGTAATCCATATTATTAGCCTAATGATTTCAATGATTTTCGAATTAGGCTGGCAAAATAAAGATTTTATGAGTAATAATTGCAAAGTGTGGGGTTCAACATGCAATCGAGAGCTCCACTAATATGTTTCAAATTTTTAAGTGGGAACTCTTAGACGACATCGAATTGGCAGTACAAAGGTCATCCACAGTTCGAAATGTGTTTAAAGATTCTTTTCTAGACATCGATATCAGCTCTTTGCCTTTTCTAAACAAGTGGGAGAAACAAGAGGCTATGTACACACCTCAGCAACAGGGTCTCCACCGAATAAAGACAAACACAGAAAGGGAGAATCATCACGAGCAACATCCCGAAGGACAATAATTCTAGATGAAGATGCCAAAGGAAAAGAAAAAGTAGAAGAATATACTTTAAAGGACACACTGGCAGATGCCCAGGACCCAGCAGATATAGATTGGGACAAACAATACGATAAGATGATAGAACAACACTATCGAAAGATGCTCGAGATGTCTAGACCAGCACATGATTCCTCAAAAGAATATGATCCTGGAAGTGACTATGATTCAGATAGGAGTCTGATGGGACCATGGTATATAAGATTGTAGATAAGGTAGAATCTTTTGTACCAGAAAGATTGAGTAGACACCATCGGCGAAAATATGTCGAAAGGACCCTCAATTATTTCTATTTTGTCATAATAGTAGAGTTAGAGAGTCTATATAAGGGAGATCAATAGAAGTTCAAAGGCATCGCTTAACAGAGAACTCTGAGATCTCATATTATAATAAGCTTTGTGTACCTTTCTTGTTTTTATTAATATCGAAGCCTACTGGGCCGCCTGTCTGAGGACAGTTCTTGTAATCCAAAAGAACTTTGAGCTGTAAGGCGAAGGCGTTTGAAGACCCGAGGAGAGAGGTCATAGTTGCGTGCGCATGCTCGGTTGAGGAAAAGTAATCTGCCTCAGATCTATTGTTTAATCATTTTTGACTTTGATCAAGAAGTAAGTTCTAATACAAAGGCTTTCTATGGTTGTGCTTGTCGTCCGTTTAATCTCTCTGTTTCTCGATCACCCCTTGGTATGACTCATTACATTACATCATGAATCTTAACATTCCAATATTGACACTTGGAATTTCACTTTACAAATAATTACAAATAATATTGCATTTTACACTCATACCCATATCGAACAAAATAGGGTAGAGAAAACTTGAAAATCTAACAAGACAAAACACTACGATGCTTGAATTTGGGGAAACTCTAGCTCAACAACTTCCACTTGATGCTTCTCGGTCACATATTGGTACCAAGCTCGATACTATGTGATGACATCCCCAAACTGTGTAATGGTGTTTGGATGGAAGCAGACTATAGCATCCATAGCGTCCAGGTACAATGACTTGGAGCCAGTTTTAACATTCTTCTTGATCAAGAGAAACATTGTTCTAGCTCAGACAAGACCACTGATGTAATTTTGCATATTCATTATTTTCATCTCCAAATCCTCCTTGGTGGAAATCTGTCTCAGTTGCTCCAAGTACTCTTTGATCTCCTGCCTCACCTAATGTCTACGTTTGCCTTCAGTGAGCGAGCCAACTGATGGGTTCCTGTGTGTTTTTACCATGAAATCCAAACTGTTATATAATTGTACATATGAGCCTTGAATACTTCCAATGTACGAGGCAAGTTTCTTTGTTGTTATGAATCAATATTTGAGCTCTTTCTTTTTCTAGCTCTGCTTGTGGCTTCATTTTCTATGAAAATTTAAGCGATGCTGCTTTGTATCGCATTGTCCATTCCTGCACAATGAAAATGGAAGCTTGTACATTTTTTTGACAAATTCTGTGCTCTTCTACTAAAAACCATGCAAGTGAACATCTGCCTTATGTATGGTTATGAGCTCCTCATAGAGGTCCCGCATGGTCTCTCCAAGTGTCAATACTTCACCAAGTAACGCTGCTCTCATTTCCTCCAAGTAGACCTATGCGAAGACTACATTTTGCGCTGATGCACCGAACTGTTCTATCTTTGCTGAGAAACCTGTAAGTTCTGTTCCAATTGCTTATTATTGGTCATCAATAAATAAGTGTTTTATCTTTCTACACTTGCAAAGGCCAAGTTGGATTTGACAATGGAATTGGATTCTTGTCAGTGTCCACCATTATCACTCTCTCTCAAGTGAATGCAGGTGATGCATGATCATCCATAAAATGATTTCTTCATAATTGTACAATTCTCATCTGGAATACATAATAAGATAGATTGTACAAGTCCATTACAAGGTCATCATCAAGAGGAACAACATCCCCTTCTTCCTTCAAAGCTAACTCTGCTGCTGGAGGTGATGAAGATTGAATGGTGACCTGTGGTGCACTCGACTTTAGGTCAACATCCTCATTCTGCAACTCCAATTCCAACTCCATATCTGCAACTTCAATTTAGTCTTCAATCTACTGAGCAAGCTCCCATTCCTGCATCTGTTCACCCTCCTCCTGTACTGCTAGTTGGTTTTGTTCTTGCTCTTCAACCTGTATTGGAATTGTTTCTTCTTCTATGGTTCCTTCCTTTCTTCTTCTTCCTGCTTCTACTTCTATTCTTGTTCTTTCCTCCTCATCTCTCATTCTTCCTTCAATTCTTCTTCTCCTTGCTTCAATCTCAATTCTGCTTCCTGCAAGCTCTGCTTTTCTCTTCTCTTTGTATCCTTTGCCTCCTCTTCGCTTTTGCTGCTAAAGTTTCTTTCATAAGGATCATTAGATCCACTTTCATATTGCATCTTTATTCTCCCCTTGGACTATAAACAACCTTTCTCTTTCCCTTATCCTGTATGGGATTGTTTCTTTCTACTATTGTTGATTCCAGAGTTGTCCTCTAGATCTTCCTCAATGCTCTTTATCGAAAGAGCTTCATTAGCATGCTGCCATGTTAGTGTTGACCCCTTTTGTATAAAGAGTTGAGTGTTTGCATATATTGGCAAGTTTGTTGGTGTTTTCTTAACTACCTCCCTAGTACTGCTTTCAGTGGTCTCTTTTGAAGTAGCTCTCTTTGTTGCCATGCTAACAATGAATGTTGGTAGTGTTGGCTTGTTGGGGCCTGACCCAGGTTCAGAGGTGATATATCCAAAAAAATATTGGTACTACTGGACCTTTTGGCAACAGTCTGTGGAGCGCGGACTGAGGTCTCACCTGAAGTAGTATGGGAGGGTACTAGAACTAGGTTTTCGCACCCTGGAGATGTCTGATGAGTGCAAGTGGTCCGTGGTTGTGGACGTTGCTATGCGCACTTTCCTGTACCTCGCAGCCTAAGATGTTGCCTTTGCGTAGCCCTTCTCGGGAGCCGAACAGTGCTATTACGCAAGTCCTTACTAGTAATATAATATTAGTTGATTAACTTAGCTTATTTGTATGCTTCAGTTATACTTAACAATATTCACAATTTATACAAGTGTGCGCAGTAAAGAAATAGTATATTCGCAAATGATATCAAACATGTAATAACTCAGAATAGATACACAGAATTGGTAACAAAACATTTCTTTATTAACCTCTTCTCCGGTTACACACTCAACTCTACCCTATGCACTTAGCTGCAGGGGTCCATGCACTCAACTGCGGACTCTACTAGGCCTCTGCACACTCAACTGTAGGGGTCTGTGCACTTAGCTGCGGACTCTACTAGGCCTCTGCGCACTCAGCTGCAAAGCCTTTTCCTACTTCTACGACCCAAGACACACTTCACACTTTGACTTAATCTCTAAGACCCTTTATGCCCATCCTCTACTAGATTTCTTTAAAACTTAGAGCCTCTCTCTATTTATACAATCCCATGGTCCACGGATCATGGGTAGGCCAACATTACATTCAAAACTAGGGCGAACAACCCTATGACTCTAACATACATCTCGCACTCGCAATTCGCAGAGCTTTACAACAATATCAACTCAAAACTTGGGCTTTGAGTCCCAAAACATGTCGTGGGGGGATTCAATGCCCAACAAGCCCCCAACACAAACATTGTGACTCGCCCTCGAGTCACTCTATTGGTGTGGAGTCTATCCAACTATTCTCAAATGGTACTAATGTCTGCAGCACATTGAGCTGCTATTTGCTAAATCTGTTGCATCCGTTCTTCTAAGACCTTTGTCTCTAGCATGCTTCCCTGCATCTGTGCATGCATCCGCTGTATGTGCGCGAGCTTTCCTTCGATATTCACCGTGATCATGAAGTGTTAATTTTAGGTATGTTCTATGCTTAGAGAAATTTATTTAAATTTTCACAGTTAGTAATCACATCAACATTAAAGTAAACTGCAGATAGAACATAAATATAAATCGTAGAAGACAAGCCAAGACAAGAGGACACAAGATGTTGTGCTAGCCAGGGACAAACCCCACAATGTGGGGAAACCCTTGATCAATTCTTCTTTTATGTTCTTCAAAGTTCATCAGAGAAAGAGAGAGAGAGATATAGTACATTTACAATAGAAGTTAACACTTTGACTTATCTAGATCTGAGCAAAGATCATCTCCTATAACAATGAGATAAGTTGAAGACATTTTGCTTCAACTAATTCTCCAAGGTGACAACTTCACCTATTGTAGTGCTGCCTTTCGTCCATTTGTTGCACCTTACCATGTAGCACCATCATGCTGCATCATACATCATCATGCTGCTCATGATCACTATGCTGCCCATGATCTCGTCTATCATGCTACCCATGCATCCCATCTATCATGCTGCCCATGATCTCATCTATCATGCTGCCCATGCATCCCATCTATCATGCTACCCATGATCTAATCTATCATGCTGCCCATTCATCATGTAGCTCCTTGCTAATGTGCATCATCATCATTATGCTACCCCTACTAATGTGCATGATTATCATGCTGCCCTTGCTAATGTGCATCATCATGATTATCATGTTTCCCTTGTCATAAGACACTGAGTTCTATATCTCAAGATTGCTGTGTGTAACATAGTCCCTTCATTTAAGACTTTCATCTTCAAATCACTATTGTATTACACTATCCAATATGCTTAGAAAGATTGTTTCTTTCCATAGATAGCCTTGGATTTACCACGTTGCCACCTACAACTTTGTATATCTGGGGCTTCACTTCCATGCTATTCATGACCTGTGTATTAGGCTACAAGTCAATGTATTAGGGCCTCCATTTAATACACCTGGACAGTGTAATAAGGGTCTCCCTTGACTGCATTAAAGGTTGTTCCTTTTGACTACGTGTTAGGTTATCATAAAGACCGTAGCTAGGTCCTTAGATAGTTGTGGTTGTGATTATGACTGCGGCTAGGTCTTCAATGAGCAGCGTATTATATTTCTTCATGAACAACGTATTGATGAACATAGTTCCATATACTATGACTGCAGCTAGGTCTATCCCTGCGGCTTCATATACCAGCTCCTTAATTCATACATAAAACCCGAGTTCTGTTCCTCAGTCCTTCCAGTATATACCTGTACAAGATTCACGTGGAAATCTCAGAGAGGAATGTGAAGTTTTGTTTCTTCTATAACTGTGAGAATAGATCTCCTTTGACTGCATGTTAGGTGTCTCCTTTTGACTGCGTTTAGGTGTCTCTATTGCATCCATGGTAGACTGAATGATGGGCCTTTTCTTGCTATGTGTAGAATTCTCCTCCATAGCTGTGTTTAGATTTAGGGCAAGCGTATCAAACTTTTGGACAACGTAGATCATCCTTATATTCCTGTGTATTTATGACTATGTTCTCCATTAGGGCATCATCATACTAGGCCAACATAATCCATAGTGTATCTCCTTCTCCAAAAACCCAAGACGTGGAGAGGAGATCACTTGTAGAGAGTTGCCAAATGACTTTAAATCCTCTTCAATTTATACTAACATGTAGATGATGAATAGACATGTCTATTGGGCTTCTGAGCCTACTCAAGTTGTTGGTTGGCTTGATGATAATTCCATAATCAAAATAAAATCGTATCTCCATAAATACTTATCGGAATTGGATGATCTTTAGATCAATCCTACACCTCTTGATGAGATGGATCCAATAAAAATATCAGCTGCCATAAATAAGCTGACCCACATGGATTTTGGCCCTAGTTGCCAATTTTAATATGAAGGCCTCGTTAATCCATGGCTGAATGTGTGCTTTGAGAACTACTTCCTTATGGCGCACCACGCCCACCTGCTCCTTTAATGCCTTGGCTTGCTGCATCCTCGCAAGCCGCTAAGTGAGGACTATTGTCTGTGCGGTTCCTTTGACACTGTCATACTACTGCTGGAGTTCACGCGCCTCTGTCTCCAGGCGTTGGATGTTGGGGTCCTCCTGTAAAGTCATGAGGACCTCAAGTGCCTATTCCAATATGCGGGTACAGTCGCGCACTGCACCTCCAATTTATTCCAACCTTGTTGCGATAGTGCTCGAGCTCTGTTTTCTGATTTTTGGGGGGTGTGGAAGGCTGCGCCTTCAACTTCAGCTCAGCGATATGGAGATTCAGCTCCAACTACACCTTTGTCGTCTCTTCCCTGGCCTTGCAGACTGTGGTTTCCAAATTGTGGATCTGCACTTCTACTGGTAGATCTACTATGATGGCCAATTCCAGGACACGACGGTAAGAATCATCTACCGTCTGCACCCAATGTTGATTTTGTGACACCAATTCGTTGCACTGCAAGATGAGTTGTTCTATGTTTATCTTCTGCTCACTAAGAACTTGGATCCCGCGGCTCTCCCTGGTGCGCAGCTCTACCGTTATCCCATCCTGTAACTGATACATCGTCTCTCAGGGAAGGGCAACCAGATTAATGCCAAGGCCTTTCATCATGCTAATCGACAATCGATCCATTGCATTTGATGACACTAGAGCTCCCTCCGACAACACTATTGCGTTTTCCATCCTTGCGTGCAACATCTGCTCTGCTGCTAAAGCTCCTGCTGCGACGTGGGTTGACAAGGTAACTTCTTGAGAGGGGCACACCTATAACTCCTTCACCTGTGCTCTGAGGGCCCCCAACATAGTTTGATGCTCCTGCATAAACTCATAAAGTGATTCAATGGTGAAATCACAGACCGTTTTGCCGATGTCATGGAGGTCACCTTCGGTCAAGGTGATCGGGTCAATGGCCAACTTCAAGGCCTTAACCTTTTTCCTTGGTCCTACTCTTTCGGCGATGTGTGGGCGCTTTACCTATGTGGACGCGGCCCCTGGGTCCATGATCCATTCTGCTGTTTTTGTTTCCTTTGCCTCCTACCCTTGTGAGGACATTTCTTGGCCCGCACCTTACTGTGCTATTGCTGCCTCTGCTCCTGCTGCTGCTTCTGCGGCCTTCTTCTAATCCGCGGCTCTCTGTGTCGCTTCCCCTGCTGCCCTTTCCTTAGGTGTTATGGTTTCCTTCCGCCTTTTCTCTGCCAATTGAGTGATGTGCAGCTTGGCATCATCCTTTTTCTTCTGTGTTGCCATCTTCTCCAGTTTTGTTAGATCTGGGGAGCGCCATTCGAGAGGCCATCTTTCCAATATTGTAAAAATTGCATCGTCAGTGGCTACAAATGGTAGGTTCGTCCACTATTTCACCGGATCCTTTCGGCCATGATATACATGTTGTGCATATCAGTTTTGAAGTCTACAAAACTCTGCGGACTATTGTACATCGTGGGTGATAGGTGCGGCTTCTGGTTGATCCATATCCAGATGTTCATGTCCATAAGAACCCAGAGGATTTTGGTGTCGCGGATCTATTTCACGTCCTTTGTGGCCCAGAGCGAAGCATACTTCGAGGCCTCTAGTAATTCTCTGTTGGTTTTGGGGAATTGACTGTCCTCTAGTAGTTCTCCCGCTATGAGCAATATGGATAATAGCAACCATGAATAGTGGAGGGTCTTACCTTGCTCCTGAGCTTCGCAACAATTCATAAGAAACTCTTTGTAGAGGAATTCGGACCAGTTGAATTGGACCCCCTCCGTGCACTGCTCAGCTAGTGCAATCACTGGCATCAGTACCTCATCAGTGCGGCACTTCCTCATGACTTTTCCGACCAGGATTTGGGTTTCTACGTGAACCCCTTTGTCCTTGATGCTAGAGATGGCATAGCCCCTCTCCTTCTTCTCCAGCTTATATTTTGTCTTCATGGCTTCTGCAAGGACCAAATCACTACCTTTTCCCTTTGCTATGGTCGCAAGGTCCTTCCCTTTGTAGGGGAGTCGAGAGATGCGGTGAATTAGGTTAGTCGTGATGGGGATAGGCTCATCCAGCCACAGATACCCATCATGAAATAGGCAAAGCAGCTACCAGATGATGAAAATGGTGATTGTTGTGCGGTGGAAATGTGGTACCCAAATTAAGTTTAGTAATTCAGTCTTTTCCACATTGCGCAACCACTTCCACGGCTCGAGCGTTGTCACCACCCTCGCAATTTTCTGCTTCATTAGATTCACGGTCTCCAGATGAGGGAACTTCTCATGGTTAGCGAGGTCCCAGTCTTCGAACTTCATGGTTGGCATGCCACCCAGGTACGTGCCTTCAAACATGATGTTGTCTGGGAGGAGTGGGGTCTGGAGCAGACTCTTGGTTTCATCCAGATCCTTCGGCACTTTAGTCTTCTCTTTTCACGGAGGGACATATGCAGGCAGTTTCGTTCTAGAGTGTAACAGTTGGATATCCTCCTCCATGTCTTCTTCTTCTTCTTCTATGGTTATCAGGGCCTGCAAGCCTTCTTCTTCCTCATCCATTTCTATTGTGACTACTTTCCCCTTCTCTGCCATGGATAGTTTGTTGTGCTGCAGATTCCTCAGGGACACGCGTACTGGACCCATTGCTTGTTTATCCTTTTTGGGCCTCGGTGTTTGCAATGATTTGGGGATTTCTGTCACAACCCCGGTGCCTTTTGGAACATCCTCCACCATTTGGGTCTGCACCACCTCACCGATGGTTACCTATTCAATTCCCAAACTATCCTTAGTGATCGTCATTATATCTAGGTTGTATTCTATCACCTACGAGGTTAGGGGCTCAATTATCACTCGACTCTCAACGCTCAGTGCCCTTCTCAGATGCTCAACTCTCAAATGACCAATTGTTGTTCACTGTCCAACCCATTGTGTTTTATAGCACCTTTTGAATTCGAATTCGACCGTTCCCCCCAATTTCGGGCCATTAACTCTTTCCTAGCAGTAGATTTTCCCAAATCTTGCCCATAACTCATGTCTTAAATGTCTGTCACCCACTCCATTTGGCCTCAAATCACACATCCCATCATGAATAGTGACCTCAACGGTCACTTCCCAGCCAACTCGCGTGGCAGCGCAGCCCCCTGTGCATGGTCGCGAACCTTGTGACGTTCTTATTCTGTGCACATCTCCAATATCGCGCAGCTCCGAGGCATAGTATTTTATAGTCTCGCGCTCCCCTTCAACTACCTAGAGTGCTAAGACTATTCTTCCTATGGCTAGTCAGGTGGTCGTACCACTCGTGTGGGGCTCCATCCTATGCTCCATCATGGTTCACGGAGAATCCCTATCTTCCATGGTGGTGATCGGCACCACGCACTTTACTACTTGCAATGTGCTACCCTGGTCACCTTGTTTTGCGATATGTGGTCCAAGCCACAGCAACAAACTAGCCAATTCACGACGATAGTCCTCCAACTTGTTAGTATGGTCGTATGCACCTTGTCTTACCATTCTTGGTTTTTCACCAAGAAATGCTTCCTTTATTTCGTCTTCCAGCTTCTTGACCTCCACGTTCATCAAAGCGCTTTTCTCCCTTAGTCGTACCCGATCTTTTTCAAGTTCGCAGAGTCTAAGGTTTCCTCGTCAGATTTCTTCCTCAAGTCCTATATGTTATGTTTCTTGCAGCTGTGTGATTTCTTCGTTCCAAGCTTGTGGACCGTTGTATCTATGGGTGTTATTATGTGCGGATTCGGCTTCGCATGCTCCACAGGGATTATAGCCGCTGCTTCATACTTCTGCTTCAAAGTTGCTTGCGTGGTCAGAGTTTTTCACATGGTTCTATAAGCCCATACAACCACTAGTACGCGTAGGTCTCAGTTGGTGCGTCTCACATGGTGGACCTTGTTCAGTACTTCACACACTTTGTCAAAGACTTCCCCGTGTATGATTTTTGGTGCACTAGGTCTTATCATAATTATCCATTTGCGCACTTGTCTTTCATGCTTCTGCTTGTTCCTATTTCTTATTGTGAGAGCAGTGTTCGTTAGTGTGGGTTACGTACCATACGCTTGTACCCATCTGGAAAGGTGGGCGCACAATTTGTTTCACCCACCATGCCCAGCTTCCATCCATAGCTGAGGCTTCCCAAATAATAGGCACATCATCTCTCTCCATTCGCGCCAATCCCCGAAACTCTGCTCGTGCGTACCCCACCACCTTATGGGCGTAGCGCACAGTGCCCATTTCAGATCATCGAACCACTGCTATTCTGGCACTTTGCTTTCAAATTTGTTCAGGAATTCATCCACCGTGGTCAATCCGTCATACATAGGTAGATCTCTTATCTCTGTTGCTACACATCGTAGAGACCTTCTCATCATGTTGCAGTTTAGCATGGTTACCTCGTGTAACCTGTTCTACCATCGTTCTATTTCCTCGTTCGAATCCGACGTTCAAGAGCTTTCACGCTCCCACGAAATCCTGCCATCTGCTATTGGATTGACCCAATCCTACTCTCATGTGGTTATCTTGTAGATATAGTCAAGATCATCATCACTATCATCGTCACACACCGGTTTTGTGTAGCGCGCTCTTTCCGTAGGGTCTAGTGGTACCACTATGCATAGTGAATTTTTCTCAAAAATCATCTTGCGCTTCTTGAGATTATCACCCCATTCATATCAGTGACCCAATCTATTCATAGTAGCATGGGATAGGGATTGTTGTCATCAAAAATCTCTATCACTTTGAAATCTGCAAGCGCGCTCGCACCTTTGATATCCACCGTTACTCCCTGCAATCTTCCCATGGGTAGGATCTTTTGTTGGTTCATCATTTGCAATTGAATAGGAGACCACTGCAATGCGGGCCTGCCCATGCGTTCCCATGCCCACTTTGGTAGTACATTTGCTCTGATCCTAGATCCAAAATTATTTGATCCAATTCATACTCCCTAATTTGTGCAATCAATCTCATTTCCCTTCCTGTTCGTGATGTGTGCTTTCTGATTTTCCGAACTATGCGTGGTTCTCTTGACCCAACGCACCTAGTGATAAGTTCCTGCAGTCCTTTTACAGCCTTGCTATCACGCAGCAGCTTCATACATGTCTGTAGAAAGGTAGTGATCATTGAAGGATCCATCTCCTGTTCTAGTGGATCCTTACTCCCTGAAGTGGAGGCCTCCGCGAAGCTCTTCTTAGCTTCCACTAATGTCTCCTTCATGCGCTCCAAATCAAATTCACGTTCCTTTGTGGGAGCTTTACGAAACCACACACTTTATTCAAGCTGCTTGCCCTTGTCATCTCCTATCATGATACCGCTTCGGAGCACGATGTTTACATTCAGGTCCTCTTCGCGTGGCCCAGATCTCATCATTTGTAGGTTCTGAGTCGGGGGAGGCTGGAGTATTCCTTTATCGTGCAACCTCGCTATCACAATAGGGCAGTCCTCCATCTCATGATAAAATTAGGTACAATATAAACATGATGCTTTCGTCGGATTTGTACAATCGCGGGCATAATGCCCTGGCCCTTCGCAATTGTAACAAATCAACTGTCCATGACCCCTTCTTGGTCCCATTCCACCTCAACCTCATCCGTGCCCCTAAAATCCAATGCACGTCATCCCTGCATTTTGATCGAGGGCTCGTGTTTGAGTCTGCACCCTGTGTAGGTAGGGGTCGGATCCATCATTAATTCATAGCTTCTGCAGGGCACTCATCATGGCCTATCGACCTACAGAAATTATAGAAAAATTGTTGGGACGTCTGCATATACTTCTTGTTGAGCTGGTAAATCCCCTCTGCGGATAGAGGCGATCCCACTAGCCCGACGCGGGTCTAGCAACAATCACACACGCTACACGCAGGTTCCTAATTGCATAATTTAAAGATCGATCAGAACGATCTACCTGGAATCCAATGCTATTTGTTGTTGAAGAAACGCCGCTCCCGTCCTTTAGCTTTGGCTGGTCACTATCCTTACGCTCCACGTATGGACACCTACACAAACAAAGAACAATCCATTACAAGCGTAAAATCCAGTACATGCAATTATATATCAGTCAAGCAAGATATAACTCAAATATCATCAGCAGACACGTGAGTGGAACCATAGTGATAGTCGTTCATTATTCAATAAAAGAAGAGAAGAATTACAACCAAAGAGGCCTGACGTTGAAATCTCCTCCAACTGGGTCAGCAGCTAAACATGCCTTGCAAAGTGACTTCCCCTCTCAATATTTCGGCAGCATAACTTCTCTCTCAGCTCTCACTATCAATCCAGCATAATCTTAGCTCACCTTAGCTCTTGCAAAACTTAGTTGGTTCAATGCAGGGTGACAGTCATTTATAGATGGAGGAGGAGGAAGTATGCATTGTATCCGGACACCTACTGAAGATTTGGCATTGTCCCAGGATAGCCTTTGAACTAGGTTGTCATGGATGAAAAAGACGACACTCGGCCATTTCCATGGGATTTTTCCCCAGAGAACTTCATGAGCAATGGAGGAAAAAACACTTCAGTGCGCGCTGGCCAAAAATCATGACCAATTTTGGGTGGCGCGGGCTTTGTTCTGTGACAGAGCGTCCATGGGCGCGCCCTCTTTGGAGAAACTGAGCCATTGGCGCGGGTTAGACACTGTGGACCCGCGCTAATGGAAAAATGGCATTTTTTAGGGCTAATCTTCAAAAGGTGTCTTCAGGGATTTTGAAGTTCATACTTAGGATAATCCAATGCAAGTGTTTTTAAGTTGTGTCACTGGTCACAAGTCCATAAATGTGTCCTTCAGTGTGCGAAGGCAGGGGTAAACGGACGGTGACCAACGGTGACAAATTACTGCGTAACAGATGCCCCCTAAAGCATGAGCCTCGATAGAGAGAGAGAGGTGAAGTGTTTTACAAGACCATATCTAGCTGCCGCCGAGAATCTGCATGGAGATATACAGTATGATAGTTCAAATACATGATATATGTGGCATGGATGCAGCCATCCATTGAAAGAGTACATGTCGATCAAGATCCATAGTATGGACGCAACCATCTAGTTAGGATCGATGAATAGACTCAGGTATGGTCGCAGCCATCCAGTGAAAGAGTCATGTATCAAAATCACGCCTGGATTACAACAGACACAATCCAGGGTCCTGCGCTCCACCTCGACCCGAACACAAGTACAAGTTCAAGCATGCGAACATGTAAGCTGAAGTCGAACATGCATGAACATCGTCTGATTACCAGCCAATAATGAAAGCCGTTAACAGGCGCGAGAGGTACCACCAG
>APFE031725253.1:1408-54846 GCA_000404065.3 Pinus taeda | reverse complement strand
CCCCTGCAAGAGTGACCTGCCCATCATGAAGGTGCAAAACAAATAAGCGGGCCAACTCCCTATGGTGCTGAATCTGAGCAAGCCTCTCATAGAACTGAAAACATGACATATAACGGAAACAATTCACTGCCATAGGACAGGCCTACAATTCTGCCAAAGAGGTGGGTTCCTCTCTCCTATGATGACCACCTTTGCCACCCTTACGAGGCCTCTGCTGTACCTCGATTTCTGTGGAAGAAGACCGATCATCACCTTGCTCATAGATTTCAGTGGTTGACATGGTGCTTTTGAGCAAAGTGAAGCAAATAGATAGAGTAAACTGCTGCCCTTGCCTGCAAAAATGCTAAGAAGTATGCTGTTTTCAAGGGGAAAAAATCATAAGGGAAATGTTAGGGGAGGGATTTTTAATAAGTAATGGGAAAATATGTAAAAACAGGGATTTTTAAGGGATAATTCACAAAATGTCAAACATATCATCTCATCTTCCATCATTAGGAAATCATTTGCAAAGAAATACTTTATTAGGATTTAGTCATAGGGGAATAAGACTTCTTTTACATCTTGTCATAAGGGAAAAGGGATCTTAATTGAACAGGGCTTTAGGGAAGGGGTAGAGAGGAAAACAAGGCTTGGTTTTGGGGAGACACAACAATACTCTTTTGCAAACAATATTTACAGCAATATGTCCATTTTATACATATACACAGCTGCATTTTTCTTATTTTTGCTATGGATATGCAACAGCAGTGTGTCTTCTATTTTCCAATGACTATGCACAGCAATATCTCTTTTTTTTTATATTATTTGGTCATTTTGCCATGTTATTGCTCTTTTCTCTTTTTTACATAACAATTTTTTTTTTTTTATCCTTGTTGTTGTTCATTTATTTTCCTTGCTGTGTGGAGGGTATTAGGGTTTGGGTAGAAGACATAAAAGGGCATTAGGGTTTTGTAAAGGGATTTGGGGGGGGAAAGGGTTTCAGAAATTTGGGATGAGCAATTTAGTATTTATTGCAAACGAGATGAGATATAAATACATTATGACATTTGTGAATTTAATAGGAAACAAGGAGGGAATAAATAAGGATTTAAAGCCTTGAAAAACATCAACCCTAGCATAATGCCTACATGAACAAGCAATCACCCAAATCCATTTCTCCTTACATTTCTTGGTGATAAACATATATATGCAAGCCCATCATTTCATGTTTCAAGCATTCAAACGCACTAGAAGACCCTACCTCGATCAATTGAGCAAGCAAGAGGGCGATTTAGTCGATTTGGAGTGGTTCTGTAGAAGACAGCTTGAGTGGTCGCGCCCCGCCTGAGTGGTCGCGGCCTTTAGAAAAATGCACTGCAGAGGGGTCGCTGAGTGGTCGCGCCCCACCCAACTAGTCGCGCACTGAGCCTGAGTGGTCGCGCCCCTGAGAATGACTCCAACTTTCTGCAAATCGCCTCTTTTGACCTCTCACTCGTTTTGCAAGCTCTCAAATGCATAATGAGGCTGTTTAGAGGGAAATTTACTCTTTATAGGCCCAATTTGAAAAAAATAACTTACCAAACCCACTTTCTAATGTTTTTGTTTTGACATTCACTTTTAACACTGTTTTGAGTTCACTTTGTCCTGAATTTGATCTTTTGAGTGCTTTAACTCCGTTCTTTTTGCAGGTTGACCATCTGATGGACGCTGGCGAGGAGACCAGGGTTATTGCCGGCATTTTGAAGAATTTTGAAAATTTTCCTTATTTTTTGCAAATTTCACATGACCTTGGGTTTAAAAACAGGGTTTTTAAATCCAAGGTATAAATGAGCTGTACCTGATGAAAAAATATCAATGGAACATATTAACATACCTCCTTCCGGCTTGCTGGGGACTATTAGACCTTTGACTCATGACCTTGCAGTGATTTTTGACCAAAACCCTAGACCTAAGACTTGGGATTTCAAGACAAAATAAAACAAATGTGACACAAGCTCATTAATTGATATGACCTGATCCAGCAAAGCCAAGAAGGGAACAAGGACCAGCTCCTCCATCAGTTTTATGGCATGCCTAACGGGATGCAAAACTGATACTGATGAGACACCTACCTATGCACATGCAAAGAGCTTTTGATCACCGATGGAGGGCTCAAGACCGACACTAACAGGATGTTCTCTGGAAAGACTCACCCATAGACTCGTTTGCCAGTCTTACTAGACTTTCACAATTTGCAAGTACCTACACTACAGTGACCATTAACAAAGCAACAGAGGTGCAAATTTTTCTTAAAGAAAAAGAAGATAAAATTTTGTCACTTGAACAACAATTACGGTAAGCAAAATCTGACCAGTAGGCAAAGATACAATTAGCTAAGCTACAACGCGAATTCGAGTAGATGCAAATAGAGCATCAAACCAGCTTAGCAGAGAAGGAAGCATAAATACAGGGAATAATTGATCTACACAAAGATGATCCAAAAATTGATCAATTTGTTACCAAAGCATTCGGCCTTAACTCCCATCTGATGCACCAAAAAGAACTATTATGCCAGAAGATTTCGCAATGGAACTCTTACTGTGAAACAAGCAACAAATTAACAAGTCAAGTCGTGGAAATGAAACTTGAATATGATGAAATATTTAAAAAGGTCTCCGACTTCATCACCTGGAAGAATACAAAAGATGGGATAAAATCTGACTTACCTAAACTAGAAGAGTTGCATAAAGAAATATTATTTGCGAACTGGGATTCTCGACTTAAAGAGGCAGAAAAGGCAATAGTAGACGTGGCAGTAGCAGCAAACATTGTCACAGAAAATGTCAATGAAAATTTAGATAGCTCCAACCTTGTGGCAGAATCCATTCAAGGTTTTCTTCCTAAGGCGAAAAAGCTTGAACTACATTGGAAACAGGGAACAAAACAAAAAGCAAAAGTAATAAGGCAAATAACCAGGTTAAATTGGGAAGCCTATTGGTGACATTTGGTAAAACCTCACAGCCAGTGGTTGACCCTGCAATGCCTAACCACTTCCACGGAGAAAATGGCGCTAGCACTAACCGATGTCGTATTCACTAGATAGCTAAACGCTGAAGTCAGCCAACCAACACAGCTCAAGCCCATGATGGACATTTATGATCTGAAGGATCAAATGTAGGATAGCTAGTCACCATGTTCAATTCTATTTTGATTTTATTTTTTCATAATTTGAGGCAAGTCGTTTAAACCTCCTCAACTATTTTTGTAATAATCTATTTTTAGTTTTATAGCTTAAGTATTTAAACCCCTCTCATGCATTTAGAGAGGGGTCCAGAAATTTTATCAAAAACAGTCTTCAAAACATGCACTTTTGTCCCTTTGAGGAAGTTCTAGTGAAGTTAATGGAACATGATTTATTTTTATCTGATTTAGCATCTTCTACTGAAATTACACTTTTGTACTCTTACATGGTGTTGAATGGACTGAAATTAGATCAATATTGATGAAGCACATGAGTAGGACGTATTATAAATGGTAATTTTATCTTGTAATTCTTTTTACTTATGTATCAAGCAATGATTTCTTTTCAAGTTATTTATGTATGAAAGTCTAAATCTTGGTTTCCATTATTGCACTTATGTATGATGATGATCTATATTTTATGTTGAATACATGAATAACTCCTTATGTGATATATCTTTCATAATCGTTCCGGCTAAGTTTTTATACGAAACGATTATTGTTAAAACGAATTCATTTCTCATCGCAATTGAATGATATTTATTATCAATTGCTTTCAGGCATTATTGTATATCTCATACATCAATTTACTCCCATGCATAGTTATAATTAGATAGTGTCTAAATTAGTATAAAATGCATGTGATTATTAGTTTAGATTAGATTACTTCTAGCATAAACATTACTCCAAAACATCACATATCACCCCATTAGCACAATCATTAAATAGATTTGGAAACCGGTCCCATTATCCCCATTCAAAGCCACTACTCCAAACGGAAAAGGAGCTTCCAACCAAGGTCCGGACCAGGTGGTTTTCCCCCATGTTGAAGCAACAATTTTTGAGGCTTCAACATTTTGGCACTAGGAGGGCCTGACTATGAATGGCAAGTAAATCCAAATCAACTGGCCATTCTAAGAGTAAAACTCCCTCACCATCACCTCTAGCTTCTAGAAAGTCTTCCAAATCCCCTGATCCTAAGTGAGAAGTTGCACAGAAAATTACACAACCCATTGCTGAAATCAAATAAGCTAGATCATTCTTCTTCCACCGAAGCCCTTGAAGTTCAATCTTTGATTCATAAATTATAGGGGATTTCGCTATCTCAAGAAGAATCTGAGTTATCCCAAGGTAGTTTTACCTCTCAATTTACCCCATCTCAACAGTTAACTAGAGCACATAGTGAAAATATCGGAATCCCTTTATTCGAATTTCCTCTGCCAAGCCGTAAGAAAGCTAAGAAAACACCATCTGAATCTCACAGTGATTTTCTTTCATCATCTTCATTCATTTCATGTATGCCATCACAAGATCAATCATCTGCCCTGCCACTCCAGATCATGATTCACACAGGTACAAAAACTACATCTTCCTCTACCCAATCACCTTCAACCACTACTACACCCTACCCTACTCACATACCAGCAATGGAACAAAATCCTCCAAGGCCATGGACAAACCCAGGAGCTATTAGGATGGTTGGGCCTTTACATCAATTGCCAGCACATCCAGAGAAATGGTTGCCTAAATTCAATCCTGATAATGGCCTATTAGCTGAGGAACATATAAACAATTTCATGTTGTCCATTAACTTGAATGAAGCAGTGGAAGAAGATGTAGATGTAAGATTATTCCCATATACTTTACAGGTAGCAGCAGGATCATGGTACTTTTCATTACCATCAGGTTCTATTAATAGTTGGGATGCTTTCCAAAAGTAATTTTTAACTAAATTTAGAGATGATAGGTCTACATCTACCCTAATCAATGATCTCTCCAATTTGAAAGCTGAACCGAAAGAACCCATAAAGGACTTCAACTCTCGCTTCGATAAATTATTGAATAAGATACCAGCAGTGTCTAAGCCTAGCGATGAAGTCCAAAATGAGTGGTATATTTCTGCTCTACCATCAAACACAACTATCTTCATTGATAGAGCTGCCAAACCAACTTTAGCCGAAAATATGAAAGAGGCAATAGCTGTGGAAAAACACATTCTAGCTGTGGAAAAGAAAAACGCATTAAAAGAATGGAAATATAAGAAAGTAAATTTTAGGGATGAATCTAAGAAGAAACCACCAAAATATCCTTTTGTGATCTAAAAATGAAGATCTTTGATTACTTTTAAGGTATTATAGACTCATGTGCATGGATTAGCCTATATTACTTAGTGCAATGGATCGATAAGATTGTGAATAATATAGACAATTGAGCAGTTAGAGAAGTATAATAGACAAAAACATATAAACACAACAAGTTTAATATGGATTTCACCCAAAACTCTTGGGCTACGTCTCCTGGTCCAGCCTTCAGTGGTGACCTCTCTATTATGTCTTCAAGAGCGGAGTTTTACAAAATGTGAGCTCAAATTGAGTCTCAACACACAGATACAAACAGCAAGAGTTTGATTGAATCCCTCGAGCCTCTCTGAGTACACAGACTCTTTCTTTCACTCTCTATCTATGTTTTCTCTTTGTCTCAGTATTGTTTCCTCCCTGTCTCTGACAGTCTGTGGCTTTAAATCCAATCGGCATTGCCTATTCATTTCCCCTTCTTGGGCTCTCTGGCTCCCGGCCTCTGTCCGCTCAAATCCCCTTCTGAGCGTTAGCAATCATGACATAACATCTTCAAGGAAGGTGGCCACCTGTTTTACAATGGAAGGGACCATCGGGCCGTTGAAATCCCCAAAAATGGTGTTTTCTATTTACACAGAGAAACATTGTAAAACACGGGAAAAATCTGCCAAATAATTGTTCATTGGACTTCAAATATTATGAATTCCGCCCTATATTCCATCGGGTCCGCCTTTTAAATTTCCATCACAGATTCACCGTTGATCTGAGTGATCTTGATCCAATGGTTGAGATTCATTTCGGGCAGCGAAGTCGTATGGAGATTACCTGCCCGAAAAGGCGGTTTTCTCACGCCACGTGTCGGCTAGTGGATGGGATTGGACGGAGCCTGTCTAATACCACTTATTGCCTAAGGCCCACCTAAAATCCTGCCTATTACGGAACTTAAAACATATATATCTGCGTGTATATCCCTTTCGGGTCTGGATTCATCGCTTTATCGCATTTCGTTTATTTAATGAAAATGCGAAATACAAAGGAAAATGTCGTTTTCCAGATCTCAAAATATATAAAACATCATCTATAACTTCATCAGGTCCGCTATCACAAGTCATATGTATATCAGCATGCTTTGTTGTACTGCTCTGACACGATATTGCGATGCGATTTATTGCAATCGCATATCACATAGACCCTGGGCCATTTGGTAAGCGCTCCTTGCATTTGCCAATTGTGATGTTGCGAGTTAACCTGGGTCGTCGATCTTCATGCTTGATTGATGGTCCTCGTTGACCCACACTAATCGCGATCGCAACTATCACATGGTCACCTCCGATAGCCTCCGCCTATTACTGCAGATTGTGATATGCCGATCAGATCTAGACCGTTGATCGACCAGATCCAACGCCTCCTATGAAAATTTGTTTTGACCTCCAATAGGTTCTATTTCCATTGTTTCCTTGTGTTTTTCACTCCCGATAGTGTAATCCGCCATTTTTAAAGGTTCTTCTTATGCAATAGTTTTGGATATTTGAAGACTTAGAGGGTGTTTAGGATCCATTTTGGATCACGCCTTCCCACTGAAAAAGCCTTTGGACCACCAAAGGTTGGTTTTTAAGTATTGATCAAGTGAGGATACAACTTCCTCATTTGTTCAATTTCTATCCATTGTGCACTGCTTGGTTTTGAACCTTTGAGTCCAATTCTGAGGTACTCAACATCCCCTCTGCGTGTAGTTCTCACCTTCTTGTCTAGAACTATATCCTCCTGCAACTCATTGAGGTATTCAGGAAACAAATCATCAATAGAAGGCAATTGACTTTGCTGTTTAGGATCTTCAATTAATGAAGGTTCAAACAGTCTTAAATTTTATGCATTAACCACTGAATAGATGTGCATGTAAGCTAGCAAATCAAGGCGAAAAGTGTTCTCACCAATTTTCTCAAGTATCTTGAAAGGCCCATACCTTATTGGCTTCAGCTTCTTTCCTTCACCTTTCATTTTGTCTTTATGGATGCACAGCCGGACTTGATCACCAACTTGGAAGCTATGTTCGATTCGATGCTTATCATGCCTTGCCTTGTACTTGGCCTGGCTCTTTTCCAGTTGTGCATGCACTGCCTGGTGAATTTCTTGGATCTATTCAATGAACCTGGTTGCTTTGTCCACATCACTGTGTCCATCAACTGCTATGTCTTTTCCAAAGACAAAGTCTAAGGGAGACTTTGTTGTAAAGCCAAAACAAGTCTCAAAAGGAGATCTCCGTGTAGAAGAGTGCTTAGCACGGTTGTAAGCATGTTGCACATAACACAAATGTTCATCCCAAAGTTTGGGATGCTTGCTGCAATAGCTCCTGAGAAACTGGATCACTGTCCTATTGACCACCTCTGTTTGGCCATCTGTTTGTGGATGAAAGGTTGTGCTCTTCTTCAATTTGGTGTCCATCAACTCCCACAGACTTTACCAAAACTTCCCAACAAATCGAGAATATCGATCAGATAAAATGGAAGTGGGTAACCCAAAATGAACCCATACATGCTGAAAGAACAACTTCGTTGTTTGTTCAGCTGTAATCTGCTTGTTACAAGGTATTAGAATACACATTTTGTTGAACATGTCCACAATAACATATAAATAGTCATGACCTTTTCTAGATTTTGGCAATTCCCCAACAAAGTTCAAGGAAACACTTTCCCAAGGATGAGAAGGAGCTGGAAGTGGAGAGTACAAGCCTAATTTTCTATTGTTGGGCTTGCTTTTAGCACACATGCTACACCCTTTAATATATCTAGAAATTGTTTCATGCATTCTTGGCCAATAACAGAACCTTTGCAGCTGTGCAACTGTTTTACTTACACCAAAATGACCTAATATAAGAGAAGTATGTACTTCTTGGCTTATGTTAACTCTTTTAGTTTGTGGAATGCATAACTTTCCCAAATGATACAAGAGTTGGTCCTTAACATAATAATCCAATTCTTCTACTTGTTTGCCATGACTTAAAGTTGCATATACATCCTTAAAATCTATATCTTGAGCATATTGTTCCATGTAGCTTTCATACATTACTAAGTTATGCTTAAGTATAGTTGATGCATTTACGATTGGTCTCGAAAACATATTTGCAACTTTAGTGTATGCCCTTCTTATATCTGATGACTAGATGAAACTGTTGTAGAAAACCCATCCACCTATAGTGTCTTGATTGCTGCAATTTAGTTTGCGAGTGCAAATATTGAAGTGGTTGATGGTCTGTATGGATGATTGTTTCTTTGCCCATTAAGTAATGTTTCCACTTTTTCACACTCTGTACTAATGTATACAATTCTTTATCATATGGGGGATAATTAACTACTGCGGAATTAAATGTTATTGTTTTTAGGCTTATGTCATCAATGCTTTGTGTGTAGTTTTCTTCCGGAGTTCTCACATCCATAATTGTTTGCATCAACGTTTCGAGCCATCCACTGTGGCTCATCATCAAGATAGATCAGTGATTGTGTAAGACATATCTCATTGGTATGAATAAATAGAGTTTAGGGGAATGTAAAGAGAATGGAAGTCGACCTGTCATAATTGTTGTTTTATTATATTTGATTTTTTAATTTTGAAATATATAATTATATGATGAGAATTTTATTTTTTTTATTAAATTGATTTTTAATTAGTTTATTGTGACTGGTTATTTATATTAGTTTTTTGTTTTATTTATTTTATATCATTAATTTAAATAGATTTGATTTATATAATAATGATGAATATAATAATTGATATTGAAATAATTAATTATGTATAAGAATTTAATTATTTTGATTAAATGATTTTATTTATTTTTATTGAACTAGTTATTTATATAGTTTTGTATTATCTTATTTCATATAATAATTTAATTTAGTTTGGTTTTATTTTTAGAAAATAAATTAGATTGATCTCATGTTAGTGTTGATAATACAGTATTAATGTTAGTGTTATTCTAAAAAAAATATAAATTTTAATGAAAATTTTTGTTTTATTTTGATTTAAATTTTAATTCATAATAATGATAACTAAAATAGAGTGGTTTATATTGAAAATATTTAATCTGACTTAATATTTTAGTTTAATATATAAATGAGTAGTATTAATATTAATTGATATTAATGTTATTATTAGTAAAGGAAGCTAACTTATTTATTTTTTTAGTCTCATAAATAAATGTTAATGTTAATGTCAATATTAGTAATGATTTATGGAACTAATTTCAATTATTTTGGAATTTTTAAAAATTTTCTCAATTGTCTAAGGTTCTTTGTTTTTAAGTTAAATTGTGAATTAATTTTTATTTTAATTTTTATTTTTTTTTTTTTTTTTTTAAGAGAGAAGGAGGTCTGTTAGAGAGGTGATAGGTCAAGCATATTGGGGGAAGGGTTGAGCTAGGCGAGGGTGTTCTAGGATGTTAAAGTAGGAATCCAGTTGTCACTTATTTCCCATCCTTCGTCTTAGTTGAGGTTGTTCGAGTGTTTACCTATTTATATGGCTTCTCTTAGTTTTATATCGTGATAATGATCAATGTTGGCTACTACCCTAGAGTTTTCAATGCATATGTGATGATTGATTTTGTTGGAATGTTCGGCTAAGGCTAAGGTTTTTGAGCAGTTATGTTTTATATCGGCGGCATGTTCTTGAATCCTAGTGTGGACATATCGAGCAGTTTCTCCACTATATGTTTTTCTGCATGAACACGGAACCATGTATACTCCTTTGTGGCATTTGGGATCGACGAGATCTTTGACAGATTTTAGGCATCTGTTGAGGGTGTTCATGGGTCTAAAAGTGGTTCTAATTTTGTTCTTTTTTAAAATGTGTGCAATTTTATCTGTTGTGCCTAATATGTAAGGTAGGTGCACCTTACCTAAATGATCATCTAGTGGTTGTTTGTTTCTAGGATTTTCTACATTTTTAAAGGCCTTGATCACTATGGGTTTACCATGTTGCATCAACACTGCTCCCATGGCAAGTCACTAGCATCTGTTTTAATCTCAAATGGTCGTTGAAGATCTGGTAGTGTGAGTACTGGTGTTGTACTAATTTTTTCTTTTAAGGTGTCCAAGGCTTTCTGCTATTTTCCTCCCCATTGAAACACTTTATTCAATCATGTTAAAGCATGTAAGGGAGCTGCAATCAAGGAAAATTTAGCAATAAACTTTCTCCAATATTGTGTTGCTCCTAGGAAGCTCCTAACTTCTGTAGTAGATTTGGGTTTAGGCTAGTTCACAATGACTTCAAACTTAGAGGGATCTATCTTCAATTCACCACCCCTTACAATATGACCCAAATAATTTAAAGATGTTTTTCCAAATTCACATTTTGACAATTTCACATAGAGATTTTCTCTTTTCAAAACATCTAAAGTTTGCTTTACATGCTTCAAATGTTCTTCCCATGTTTTACTGAAAACAAGAATGTCATCTAAATATACAATTACAAAATCATCAATAAAAGATCTGAGTACATCATTCATAACTCTGATGAAAGTGGCAGGAGCATTATTTAAGCCAAAAGGCATAACTAGCCATTCATACAGCCCTTGCTTTGTTTTGAAAGCAGTATTCCATGCATCTTGTTCTGCTACTCTAACCTGATGGTAGCCACTACGCAAGTCCAACTTGGAAAAGTAAACTGCCTCTTTTAGCTGATCTAATAGATCATCAATGCGAGGAAGAGGATAATTATTTTTTATCTTTATTTTATTCAGTGCTCTATAATCAATGCACATCCTCCACGAACCATCTCTCTTTCTCACCAACACGATCGGAGATCCACATGGTGATGTGCTTGGCCTTATGAACCCTTTATTGAGTAGCTATTGTACCTGCTTCTTGATCTTTGCATTCTCTAAAGCAGATAACATGTACATTCCGATGTTAGGCAATGGAGCATCTTGCTGCAAATGAATATCATGTACAATTTCCCTTTTGGGTGGAAGACCTTTAGATTCTTGAAATAGGATATCATATTCTGAAACAAATTTTTCTAAATCAGCTTTATGTTTAGCATCACAACTCTCAAATATATTGGTTTTATCAGGGTTCTTTTCCTTTACAACCATTAGTAAAAATTACTTGCATGAATTTACAATTCTTTTCATCTGCCCTGAGTTTATGAGAGTGTAATTATTTTTGAGTTTATGAGCTCTTACAATATATTCTATTCCATCTTTGGTGAGTTGATACTTATTTTCAACTCTATAGAATATGGTTTTTCTATCATACAAGTAAGGAATTCCTAAAACACCACATATATCCAGGGGAACTATATCTAACGCAACCTCATCTACAAATGTTGACCCAAATGCAAACCTAAGTTTACATTGTCTAGTCACTTGTAGCTTTGCTTTGTCACATACCCAACCTAATGGATATGGATTCTTGTGAGGTGTGATTAGTAATCCCAACTTCTTTACAATTGCTTCAGAAATCAAGTTTACTTGTGATCCACTATCAAATAAAGTATCAATCTTTTGATGCTTGGAAATAACTCTAATATGAAAAAGCTCAGGTCTTTTCCTCTCATTTTCTTCATTGTCAATAGATTGTGCATAATTACTAGTAGATACTTCAAAAAATTTACCCTTTATACCTGTGGTTGTGGCTGTTGTTTCATCACTTGAGTCTGACCCCAAATCCTTCTAAATAGCAGCAACAGTCTTCTTCTTCTTGCCATCGAACTTCTTGGGTTTCAGCTCCGGATGCAAAGACCAGAAATGTTCATCATCATGTCCATCCTTCTTGCAGTGAGTGCATGAAGGTTTGTCTTTCTGTACAACATTTTCCTTCCTCTCTTTCTATTTCGACTTCTTATTTTCCTTGTTCTTGCTGTAGTGGGTTTTGATGATCCCCCAATCTATGGGTTCACATACTTGCCTCTAGCCTCTAGATGTGTAGCCTAAACGGATACCTCATCTATGCTAGCGGGGTTAAACATGAGAATGGTGTGCCTCAAATAGCTATGTAGACCACCTATATACTTCAACAAAGTTTCAGGTGAGTCTAGAGAAATGCCTAGAATTAAAGCTCTTTTTCTAAATTCTTGGGTATAGCATTGTACACTTTGCCCCTTTAATTGGTGAAGAGTTTTCCAACTCTTCATTGCTTGTTGCATATAACCTAGTGGATAGAATTGTTTTTTAATGGCATAAACAAATTCACTCCAGGTAGAAAGAATTTTACCATGCTTCTTCAAATCAGCTTGTGGCCTACCTTCCCACCACACTGGGCAGTTCCTCCAAGGCGAAGGCTAGCTAGCTAAATTTTACTCCTTTCTGAATCAATGTTTTGCACCCTGCAATACACATCAATATTTCTAATCCAGTTATCTAGCTTTTCTGCATTTAATTCTCCATCATATATTGGCAAATAAAATTTTACATCTAATTTAATCAAAGATGTTTTCTTCTTTTTCTTTTCAAGGCTAGAAGGAGGTGTTGATGGAGGAGGCTCTTCCCCTTTCCCTTTGCCTTCTAAATGGGCAAATATAAGAGGTCCCTCTACTCCTTTGCCTTGTTCGGGTGTTGAGGTGCTTTCACCTCGATCCTTCTTAAATTTCGATACATTTCTTCCACCATGGCTCTCATGGTCATGAAACTGTCCATGAACTAAGATTTTGACTCCAATGGGACTTCTCCAGCCATTCTCCTCTGAGCGTAGACTCTTCCAATCTCTGGATTAGTCTCAACAATCTCTCCTTCTCCTAGTTTGAGCTTTGACCTAGTTAGCATTCAACAATCCAACACAAGCTTGTTTAACCCTAGCAAACCTAAAGCTTTGATACCACTTGATCTAAAAATGAAGATCTTAGATTACTTTTAAGGTATTACAGACTCATGTGCATGGATTAGCCTATATTACTTAGTGCAACAAATCGATAATATTGTGAATAATATAGACAATTGAGCAGTTAGAGAATAATAATAGACAAACACACATAAACACAACAATTTTAATATGGAATTCACCCAAAACTCTTGGGCTATGTCTCCTGGTCCAGCCTTCAGTGGTGACCTCTCTATTATGTCTTCAAGAGTAGAGTTTTACAAAATGTGAGTTCAAATTGAGTCTCAACACACATATACAAATAGCAGGAGTTTGCTTGAATCCTCAAGCCTCTTTGAGTACACAAACACTTTCTTTCACTCTCTATCTTTGTTTTCTCTCTATCTCAATACTACTTCCTCCCTGTCTCTATCAGTCTATGGCTTTAAAGCCAATTGACATTGTCTGTTCGTTTCCCCTTCTTGGGCTCTCTGGCTCTCGGCCTCTGTCTGCTCGAATCCCCTTCTGAGCGTTAGCAATCATGGCATAACGTCTTCAGGGAAGGTGGCCACCTGTTCTACAATGGAAGGGACCATCAAGCCTTTGAAATCCCCAAAAATGGTGTTTTCTAGTTTACACAGAGAAACACTGTAAAACACGGGAAAAATCTACCAAAGCATTGTTCATCGAACTTCAAATATAATGAATTCTGCCCTATATTCCATCAGGTCCGCCTTTTAAATTGCCATCGCATATCCACCATTGATTTGAGTGATCTTGATCCAACGGTTGAGATTTATTTCAAGTGACGAAGGCATACAAAGATTACCTGCCCGAAAAGGCGATTTTCTCACGCCCCGTGTGGGCCAGTGGATGGGATCGGGCGGAGCCCGTCCAATACCACTTACCGCCTAAGGCCCACCCGAAATCTTACCTATTAAAGAACTCAAAACATATATATCTGCATGTATATCCCTTTCGGGTCCAGATTCATCGCTTTATTTGCATTTCCTTTGCATTTTTTTTATTTAACGAAAATGTGAAATACAAAGGAAAATGTTGTTTTCTGGATCTCAAAATATATAAAACATCATCTATAACTTCATCCGGTCTGACTATCACAAATCATATGTATATTCGCCCTGCTCCGTTGTACTACTCTGACGTGATATTGCGATGCGATTTATCGCAATCAAATATCACATAGATCCTGGATTGTTTGGTAAGCGCTCCTTGCACTTTCCGATTATGATGTTGCGAGTTAACTTGGGCTGTCGATCTGCACGCTTGATCGACGATCCTCATTGACCCGCACTAATCACGATCACAACTATCACATGGTCACCTTCAATAGCCTCCCCCTGTTACTGTCGATTACAATATGCCGATCGGATCTGGACCGTTGATCGACCAAATCCAACAGCTCTTGTGCAAAGTTGTTTTGACCTCCGATAGGTTCTATTTCCGCTGTTTCCTTGTGTTTTTCACTCCCGATAGTGTAATCCACCATTTTTAAAGGTTCTTCTTATGCGATATTTTTGGATATTTGAATACTTAGAGGGTGTTTAGGATCCATTTTGGATCATTTTGATCTTGAAGGTTATAGAGAGTCCTCAAGGCCATGTCTAACGAAATGGTTGATATTAAAAAACAGGTAGCAGAGACTTCCTCTAAGAACCTTTTAGACCATTTAAAAGGAATTCCCCTGCTGATCCTAAACCTCCAAATGCTATATAAAATGTCGAATCAGATGGAGAGGAGGACGAAGTTTCAACAAACGAAGAACAAACAAATGATGAAGAAGTGGCATTATTACAAGGAATGTGGGATTTTATCCTTCCCAATGAAGAAACTCAAGAAGCATTACTTGTCGCTACCCAAAGTAAAAACCATGTTGAATTGTCACAAACAGATTCAAAGCAGAAGGCTTCAATGCCACCTCCTAGGGACAAAGCAACCGGTAAGAAATATGCACCAAAATCCACTCAAACTATGCCTACTCAATTGGATCCTTCACCTTCATCTAAAAATTTGATAGTTTCTGATGAAATGGAACATAATATTATTAATGATATGAAGAAAAGTAGGGAAAACATTACCTTTCATGAGCTTAGTAAATTAAAGCATCAGCAGAAGTTGCTTCTTAAACAACTCAAAGCAGTATCTACTATGTCACTTCCTGCCGTCGTGATCTCACAAGCTGCCCAAGAAATGGAAAGGCCCCCTAGCACTTCTTTCAACAAGATTGATCCAACTGACATCGCTCTAATACGGGTAAGGTCCAAATCCCACACTCTGCCATTTCTCCTTACTTTTGAAGTCTTTAATAAGAACTTACACAATCGTTTCGTGATTCTAGAGCTTCATCTAACATATTACCTAGAACAGTTTGTGCAAAGTTGAATGTTCAACCTCAGAAACTTATTGTACGAATAGTACAGTTAGATCGATCTCAATTCGAAGTTGTTGGGGAACTTAACCAAGTAACCATCAGACTTTCATCAAACCCGAAAGTTTTCCAAGTCATCGACATACTTGTAGCTGATATTCCTGAGTTCTATGGCTTAATCCTTAGTAGAGACTGGTCAGAAAAACTTCATGGTTATTTTGCAACTGACTGGTCTCACATGTGGCTTCCCTATAATGGCAAGCCAAATCAAATAATGGTTGATCGTGAGAAACATCAAAAGTACATATTAACAGAACTAGAAGGAGAAAATGAACCAGTCGCGTATAGAAACAATATCATCGGAAACCATTATGTAGAATCATTCCTAGGGAATTTCAATGCTCACACTTCACCTTTCTTAGAAATCTTTGTTGTATCTCAAGTCAAAAATTATTCCCAAACGGACACTTCTAAATGTGTAAATTTTGTAGATAAACCTGTAGTTAGATCTTTATTTTGGAAATTATTTTTGATGGATCTAAATCCAATGATGGTGCAGGAGCAGGTTGCATCTTAGTCATCATAGAGGGGGAAAAGACTATCTTAGCATACAGACTTGAATTTGATTGCACAAACAACACCACTAAATATGAAGCACAAGTTCAAGGTTTGTATAAGGCAATTGGCCTTAACATCAAATACCTCTAAGTATTTGAAGATTCAGAGATTGTCATAAAACAGGTGAGAAATATTATACATTATTTGTCAAGACATTTGAAACACTATCATTCATTAGTCCAAGACCTCACTTTTCACTTTACAGCATTTAATATTTCCCCTATTCCAAGACTCCAGAATGCTAGTGCCAATCTTCTAGCCAATGTCGCTTCCAAGCTTATCCCACTAAAGGATTATAGCCCATAATGATTTTCTATTGAATTAATTTTTAGGCCTTCTATTCCTAATAATATCACCAACTGGAGAGTCTTTAATAACGATTCGGATATCATAAGTTTCCTGACCTCAGAAGGCTCTTACGATGACCAAATAGTTGATGAAGACCAGCATGTTAACCAAATTAAACAAGAAACAGTCAATAATGATATACCAAAATCTATAGTTAAGTTGGAAGATTTATATGACCTCAAAGACAGATTTAAACGATCCACCAATTCAAAAATTCAGAGTTCAACTCTGAGGTTTGAATTGATCAATCTTGGGACTGACCTAAAACCTCAAAATATTAATCTAGGTCTCGAACTTACATCAGACGAAAAAGAAGCCTTTATAGGTTTGTTGAAAAGATACAAGAATGCCTTCACATGGAATTATGAAGATCTTAAGACATACGACACCTTTATTATTCAACATACTATTCCCATGACATCTGATGAAAGACCTATTCAATGGAAATTGAGGAAGATCCATCCTAATTTAGAAAGTCAAATTAGATCTAAATTGAATAAACTGCTGAAAGCCAAAATTATTTTTCCTCTCAGACATTCCTGGTGGGTTTCTAATCTTGTCCGAGTCAGGAAAAAGAACAACGATATTCAGATATGCATAGATTTCCACAACCTCAATAAAGCTTGCCAAAAGGAAAATTTCCCATTACCCCCTATGGAACAGATTTTACAATCAACAACAGGCTCAGAACTAATGTCTTTCCTGGATGGATTCTCAGGTTATAATCAAATCTTAGTACATCCAGATGACCAGCTGAAAGCTATATTCAGGACAAAATGGGGCACTTATGCTGATCAGAAGATGCCATTTGGACTAATTAATGTCAGTGCCACTTTCCAGAGAGCTATGGACATAGCCTTCAAAGGTTTAGTAAACAAATCAATAGTAATCTACTTAGATGATATCACTGAATACTCCAAAAATCATAGTAATCATCTAAGGGAATTAAAGCAAATCTTTGAACGTTGCCAAAGGTATGGAATTTCTCTTAACCCCAAGAAGTCTTTTTTTGCATTAAGTGAAGGAAAGCTCCTTGGATTCATTGTGTCCAAAGCAAGAATTCATATTGACCCTAACAGAATTAGAGAAATTTCTGAAATACTTTTACCCCATAACAAAAGATCAATGCAATCTTTCCTAGGTAAAATAAATTTTGTTAAAAGATTTGTCCGTGACTTCTCAAGAATTATTTTACCTCTTCAATCCATGATTAAGAAAAATTCTTTTTTTAAATGGGGACATTCAGAACATGAACCTTTTAGCTTGATAAAACAAGCAATCATAAACGCCCCATCTTTAGCAACGCTAAATTTTTTGAATCATTTCATTTTATACACTTTTGCTTCCGAGAAATCATATGCATTCATATTGACACTATTAAATCAAGAAAAAGATGAAGCCCCAATCTCCTTCTTTAGCTCCAATTTGTAAGGAGCTGAATTAAATTACTCAGATGTTGAAAAACAAGCTTTTGCTGTTTTCAAATCAATAAAACACTTCAGACCTTTTCTCCTCAAAACCCACACAAAAGTAATAGTACCATTCTCAGCAGTGAGAAATATTTTAATACAAAGGGTTGTAGGTGAAAAGAGAGCAAATTGGGTGACATCTCTGCAAGAATATGACATAGAAATCAAACCAGCAAAAATTGTAAAAGGTCAAGGTTTTTGCAAGATATTGGCAGAAGCATCAGATCTATCAGAATTGCAGCATTCAAGTGATGATGTACAAATATATGAGGTAAGCCTTAACGACACTGAATCAAGATATGTTGATGTCATATTTTACTTGATAAATGGATATGCCCCAACCCAATTAAATTACAGAAAGAAAAGAGCCTTGAGATTAAAAGCTAGGCAATATCAAATTGTCAATGATGTGTTGTTTAGAATAAATTATGATTATGTTTTACTTAGATGTCTTGAAAAACCTGAGGCAGAGAAGGTGTTGCAGGATATTCATGATGGACTAGCTGGTGGTCACTTTGGAGGGGATACTACAGCACATAAAATCTTGCATGTTGGCTATTACTGGCCAACACTATTCAAAGATGCACACAATTATGTAAGGAAATGTAAGATTTCTCAAACAGCTGCTAGAAGACATAGGAAACCCGCGTTACCATTACAACCAGTCAAAATTGACCAACCATTCAAACAATGGGGATTGGACGTAATAGGTGAGATCATTCCTCATTATTCTCAGCAACATAAACATATCCTTACAACCACTGGTTATTTCACCAAATGGGTAGAAGCAATTCCACTCAAGGTAGCCAATTCAGAAAACATTATTGAATTTATAGATCAATTTATCATCACCAGGTTTGGCCTACCATCTGCCTTGATGTTTGATAATGCATCTTATTTTTTAGGCAATGCTATGACAAAGTTTTCTCTTAAACGAAGTTTTAAGCTTAAGTATTTCGCCAATTATTATCCGCAAGGAAATGGATTAGCCAAATCCACAAACAAAAATCTCACTAGGATTATTAAACAAATTGTTGACCAAAGCCAAAATAACTAGCATAAGTCTTTAGTGTTTTCTCTATGGGTAGATCGAATAACTCAGAAAGCCTCCATTGGCACTTCTCTTTTTAATTTGGTCTATGGGAAAGAAGCAGTCTTGCCAACAAATGTATCTCTTACCTCCTTAGCCTTAGTTCAATTCATTGAAGAAACTCCTTCCTCATCTATGCAGGTCAGACAGTTACAAATCCTTAAGCTCGAAGAGGAAAGAGAAAAGGCCAGGATCACACATGCACATAATCAGCAGTTAGTCAAAGCCTCCTTTGATTCAGATTCTGTAACTTCAAAATCTTTTCAACTCAGAGACCTAGTATTGAAATGGGATAAAGCCATGAAGAGAAAGGTAAGCATACCAAGTTCCAACAAATGTGGCTTGGCCCATTTCAGGTTGTAGAACAAATAGGCCCATCAACTTTTATGTTACAAGATTTATCAGGTAAGAGAGAATCTCTACCTATTAATGGGCAGGTTCTAAAGAAATACTTTCCATAGAAGATGATCTCTTTTGTTCACTGTATATTACTGCCTTTAGTTAAATTTTCTTTTAGAAAGAATAATACCAGTTGAAAAGCATTTACTTTTGGTTTTACAAAGGATAGTCTCTTTTTAATTTTGACTTTTCACTTGTGTAAGTAAAAATTTTTATGGAAGTAATATTCACATATGAAATATATAGTTAAGTTCTATCGCTCTTAAACTGCCTATTTTCTGTCTAAATTATCTGACTTTTGATGAAACTTAGCTTTAGAAAGAAAAAATTCCTTTACATCAGTCAAGAAAAGTATCAATAACAAAGCAAAGTCCCTCTGCAGAAAAGCATCTTTAAAACTCTACAATTGTCGTCCAGAAGCTCTTAAGAAGCTAATGATTCTCCTCACTTAATCAGCTTTCATTTTTAGAGTGTAATTCTAAAATATACTTAAACAAAAGGATAATAGGTCTCATCAAGAGTTGGCTTACCATGATCATAAGATTATAACTAACTGACATTACCAACACTACATATCAAAACAAGGTAATGCCTTAAGATTATATTAATCAAAAGACAAGGGGTCTCATCAAGAGCCAGCTTGTTCAGTTAAGTTACAAATCAAGTGAATGACATTGTCAATTTTGGTCACCAAACCAAGGCATTGTACTTTAAGAGATAAAAGATGAAGAGTTGAAGGAAGAATGACTTACTTCAGAAAATAAAGAAAGAAATAAGTATAATTGTGAGCTTATCTTTAAAATTTCATTCTGATTTAAGTGAGATACTAAATCATTGCTTCTTAAAAGGTAACCCTGTCGAGGCTATGAATGTCTGTTGGCAATAGAGGCTCTACCTAAGATAACTGAGTATACTAAAAACTAATCTGAGAGGCTTCTTGCTTTTATCTTTACAAAACTAAGTAATGATTGATGTAGACAAAGTGACTTTCTTATGAGAAAAGAATAATCAAAAGAACGATAGTTAAGTAGAAGTTGTTTTATTGATAATGAGTAGTATTACTTACCTTATATTCCATGTAACTTATTTTAGTTTCAAAAACTATCTTTATTTTGGAAGTCTTAGAAATTTCAAAAAACTCTCAGAGATAACTAATTCTTCCAAGTGAATGGCCAATTATTGTTTTATTCAACAACCCCCCATTCATTAATGGTAGTAGTCAATATTACGATAATAAATGGGGACCCTTTAAAAATTCTATCCAAAAAACAAGCTTAGCATTTAGGCATTTCTTTTATTTTTGGAATAAACCAAGATATCAATCTTACACCCTCTTTTCTAAAGAACTACTAAATTCTTACCTTCCCACATACAGCATGATTAAGCATCATCAAAAGACCTTTCTAACCCTCCAAATCAAGTAAAAATGATTGAAAAAGGACTCTATGCTCGAAACTATCATATTTCTAACATAAACTAACTCCTTAAGTTTTTTATTCAAAAGTTGAGTCTCGCATCGCATGTCGCCATTCATAAAGGACCAGCCTTAAAAAGGTTATCTTGAAACATGCGAGATGTGAAATTATGATGGCGTTATAACCTTTATCGCATCACATTTCAAGCATTCAAAGGAACACCGCAAACTTACCATCAGCCAATATTGTGAAATGCGATCAAGACCTAGACCCACTCCTTAAATGTATCACAAACAAATGTTTTAGGTCCGCCACTCATTAAAACAGGTCTTTTATATAGAAAAACCCGACAAGTAGCTACATTTTGAAATGATAAGCAAGCGACTCACATATCACATCTCGCAAAAACACAACAGAAGGTAAAAAAAAAGTGAAAAGAATAATGCAATATTGCTTCGCAAATCACAAAATCGCCATTATCACAGTTCAAAGTCTTGCCACCCTAAAATATTTCTTCTTGATTTACAATGCAGACATTTATGAGCATTAAAGTTGAGGGATAACGAAGCATTAGTGGGCACTTAGTAAGAGATAATTGCATTTATGTGTGAAAAGCCATTTACTGTGATATGGTATCTTCTTACATGTGTTCGAATAAAACTCCTTTTATCACCTTTACAAGTTATCTGCATTATTTCATTTTACGTTCATTATCATCTTTATGTATCCAATAACTGTTGTTCTTCACTTTTAGTGAAAATCAACAGAGCAAATCGTTGAAAGCAATGGTGAAGAAAGGCAAGGTGGTCATCTCTAAGAAGTCAGAAATGACTCCACTATTTATGGATACTACATGCAACAGAGAGGGAGGAACCTCTACATGGGAGGCCATGTATAATATATTGGAGGAAGAGCAACCAAAGATTCTAGAAATGAAGATTACAGTTGACGGACGTGATTCCTCAGATGCTTCCATGTTAGAGATAGCATGCTCATTTTTGCACCGCATAGCTGCGCGCCCGAAGATAATCCCTTATACCGGCATGGTTAAATGGGTTATTGATGAAGCTGACATCTCAGATAGATAATTCAAGACAAGAAGCCAAGAGGTTATGGGATCTTTTACCCCAAAAAACCTATAACTTATATACCACCTACCAGGGCCACAAGTCATCGACAACAGGTAGTTCGTCGAGAAGTTTTCCAAAGAGAATGAAAACCCAACAAACTGCACCCTGACCTGGTTATATAATGAGGACAAAATCAAGAAAGACAAAAATAGTATGTACACCACTTCGTCTATTTGTCCCCCTCATAAGACTATTTTGCAAACCCGATAGTACTAAATTCTCCCCAGAGTGGCTGTCATTAATAGATGCAGCCATTAACGCAACTGTAATGAATTGGGCACAAATTTTGTCTGACAATTTAGCAAGAACAATAATCGAGTATAAAAGGAAAAGAAGTGTTGCTTCGAGGGTTTAGCCTCCAATTTTTATGAGCACCTATGTAATGGATGCAATTTGTTTTGGTTTGAAATTCCCTATCATGGGATGGAAGTGGACTATTCAAAATCCACTTCCCATTCACATATACCATAAGGACGTGTGGGAATCCAACTTTCAACCACATCTTTTCAATATTTGTCATGGAGTTATGCTCCCTATTCACAAGCGGCTTTATAACATAGATGCCCCCAGGTTTTACCAAGAAGCTGAAGTAGATATCCTCCTAGTGGCCAAGTGGTTTGGGGAGGAGACATTTATGTATATTAGGGTATTTGGCAGCATCACCTCCCCCCATGTCCTCCCATACTGTGTTCCAGACAAATTGATAGCTAGAGAGATAACCTATCAAGCAGCTAGTGAGGGAGGCATGAGCAAGACATTAAAGTAATAAAAAAAGGCCATCTGGCCTACATTCCCTTTACAGTGTGGAGCATTTGCATTACACGGCCTAGGGCATGCATTTAAAGAAGCAGAGGATATGTTATCTCTGCAATTACCTAAATTTCCTCGAAGGCAATATGACCCATTCGGCACTATCAAATATTTTACCACTATGGTGAAAATAAAAGTATTCAGTAATGAGGAAGATGCCTTTGATGACATATTTTTGCATAAAAACATCTTCACAGAGGTGAAGCATATGGCACAATTACTTTTTGACCGTGAATACCTTGAAAACTTTTACACCTACAGAGAAAGCAGGTTATCAAAGGTCCCATTGGACCAATTATTGATTGAACCAATAAGGGAGCCTACTCCCAATGTAAGTATAGAAGGTGACCCCAAAGAAAATTCTAAAATTTATTCTAGAGCATAATCCCAAGAGAAATCTACCAGGGAATCAGAGAATTCATCACAAAATGGGAAAAGCAGAAGCAGGGAGTCAGTAAAGGATATAGCCCAATCTACACAAAAGAGAGTTGAAGAAACTTCAGCCAACAAACAGGCTGAAATCCATATCGCCTCCACACAGCCAATAAAACCTCTGGTAATTGATTTAGAGGAAGAATGGGACAATTTTAATAAAAGGCTCAACAGAGAGGAACAAACGCCAGAGTTGCAAACTCCACAACAAAAAAGAACTCAAGAAATTATAGCAGAGGAGACTGTAAATACTCAAGAAGTAGAACACATCCCTATTACCCCCACCTATGAAATTGTTTTGAGAATAGAGGAGATTCCCCCTCTAGATGTGTTTTATAGCCCACAACATAAGGCCATTGCTAAAAGACAAAGGAAGAAAAGGAAGTTGGAGTCTACAATTGCTATTACCCCTAACAATGAACCGATGGATATTCTCTGGAAAGACTCACTCATCGGCTCGTCTGCCAATCTTACTAAACTCTCACAATTTTCAAGTGCCTACGCCATAGCGACCATCGACAAAGAAACAAAGGTGCAAATGTTGCTTAAAGAAAAAGAAGATAAAATTTTTCCGCTTGAACAACAATTACAGGTAAGCAAAATCTGACCAGCAGGCAGAGATACAGTTAGCTAAGCTACAATGGGAATTCGAGCAGATGCAAATAGAACATCAAACCAGGTTAGCAGAGAAGGAAGCACAAATACAGGGAATAACTGATCTACATGAAGATGATCCAAAAATTGATCAGTTTGTACCAAAGCACTCGGCCTTAACTCCCAGTTGATGCACCAAAAAGAACTATTATGCCAAAAAAAATTGCAATGGAACTCTTATTGCAAAACAAGCGACAAATTAATAAGTCAAGTCATGGAAACGAGACTTGAATATGATGAAATCTTTAAAAAGGTCTCCGACTTCATCACCTGGCATAATACAGAAGATGGGAGAAACACCGACTTACCTAAACTAGAAGAGTGGCATACTAAAATCTTATTTGCTAACTGGGATTCTCAGCTTAAAGAGGTAGAAAATACAACAGCAGATGCGGTAGCAGCAGCAAATAGTGTCATACAAAATGTCAATGAAAATTTACATAACGTCAACCTTGTGGCAGAATCTATTCCAGGTTTTCTTCCTAAGGCGAAATAGCTTGAACTATAGTGGAAACAGGCAACAAAAGAAAAAGCATAAGTAATAAGGCAAACGACCAGGTTAAACTGGGAAGCATATTGGCAACATTTGGTAAAACCTCACAGTCAATGGATGACCTTGCGATGCCTAACCACTTCTATGGAGAAAAGGGCACCAGCACTGACTGATATCATATTCACTGGACAGTTGAAAGCTGAAGTCGTCCAACCAACACAGCTCATTCCCATGATGGACATTTGTGATCTGAAGGATCAAATGCAGGATAGCTAGTCACCATGTTCATTTCTATTTTGAATTTATCTTTGCATAATTTGAAGCAAGTCGTTAAACCTCCTCAACTATTTTTGTAATAATATATTTTTAGTTTTATAGCTTAAGTATTTAAACCCCACTCATGCATTTAGAGAGGGGTCCAGAAATTTTATCAGAAACAATCTTCAAAACATGCACTTATGTCCCTTTGAGGAAGTCCAGGTGAAGTTAATGGAACAAGATTTATTTTTATTTGATTTAGTGATCCAGACTTAAAGAGGAACGCAACAAAATACAGAGATAACCATATACACTAAGATGCAACGGAAATAATACTTCATTTCATTAATGGAAAATACTGAAATATGCTTACAAACAGAGTTGAAAATAAACCAGCTAGGGCGATGGTAGCTTATCTCTAAGAAGAGATGTGGCGGCTACATGCCTTTGAATTGTGTTACAATGAGGCTCGAAGGCCTATTTATTGTTGAGAGACAATGGAAAACCCTTCACATCCAAAAACCTAACCCTAGAAGATGAAACGCCAAATTGTGGGCCCCGTTTGCATAAATTGGTACATCAATTTCCCGGGGTCGTAACTTTGGCATACGATCTCCGTTTGACGCGTACGATAGCTCGTTAGAAAGATCTATCCGAGAACTACCACTTTGGGAAGGGAAACATCATTCAATTGACCCTTGTTGCCCCCATATTTCCCAAATAACGTCGTTTAGGGCCTCAAAACGGCTCCGGAAGTTCAGGACCCGAAAAAATTGCTAAAAATAGTAAACTGTGCTACAATTTAGGAAACTGAAAACACTGAAAGAAACAGTTGTAGGGGTCCAAATGGGATAGGTGGGTGGCCACCAACATCCACCTGGATCATTTAGCATCTTCCACTGAAATTACAATTTTGTACGCTTACATGGTGTTGAATGGACTGAAAGTAGATCAATATTGCTGAAGCACATGAGTAGGATGTATTATAAATGGTACTTTTATCTCGTAATTCTTTTTACTTATGTATCAAGCAATGATTTATTTTTAAGTTATTTATGTATGAAATTCTGAATCTTGGTTGCCATTATTGCACTTCTGTATGATGATGATTTATATTTTATGTTGAATACATGAATAATTCCTTATGCGATATATCTTTCACAATCGTTTCGGCTAACTTTTATACGAAATGATTATTGTTAAAATGAATTCATTTCTCATCGCAATTGAATGATCTTTATTATCAATTGCTTTCAGACATTATTGTAGATCGCATACATCAATTTACTCCTGGGCATAGTTATAATTAGATAGTGTATAAATTAGTATAAAATGCATGTGATTATTAGTTTAGATTAGATTACTTCTAGCTTAAACATTACTCCAAAACATCACATATCACCCCATTAGCACAAGCATTAAATAGATTGGGAAACTGGTCCCATTATCCCCAGTCAGAGCCACTACTCCAAACGAAAAAGGAGTTGCCAACCAAGGTCCGGACCAGGTGGTTCTCCCCCATGTTGAAGCAACGATTTTCGAGGCTTCAACACCATGTTATGGCCTTTCAACTTGGTGTTCGTCCAACAGTATCACAGAACATACTATTTGCCTGTGACTTTTTCAACGAACCCTCACACGGCACACAGCGAAATGGTACATAAACCAACCCTCTGGGTGAGATGGGAACTTTAGTTCCCTAGCCACAACATTCCTTACGCTCTTCCAACTCTTTTTCCACCAAGACTCGGGACTGTAATTCCTAACCCATTTCAAACAAACATCTGCTATGCACATATCATACCACATCCATGAGTGGAAAAAACACCGTAGTTTGTGCAAAGCTCATATAGACGCCAAACTCCTCCTCCACCTATTTTTAAGGTCTCTCACGTTAGTAATCTCAAAATATGTGGAAAATTCCTCCCCACAAAATGAGGAAGAGGCTTTCACCAAAGCCCAACAATTAGAGATCATATACATGCAATCTGGATACCTCTACCATGTCCTTCTAGATGCACCTCATCTACAAACTTTTAAACCCGAGTTACCAGGCTCACCTAGTGTTGCAGATGGATTGATTGGAACCATAGCCCAAAATCAACTAGGAAACACCTTCCAATACACTAGAAATACATAAAGTGACCAAACATTTGGTTTCATGCTTGTAGCACCTCCACCACAAAACATCGGATATTATCCCAGTCAAACTACCCCTCTGTAGAACCTTGCTATGTAGGTGGGCCCATACCCTCCCAGGTAGGGTATACAATATCCCCCACACAAGGTAGCTAATATCCCCCCACACAGGGAAATATATATCCCCCTGTGGCCACTAAATCAGTTTCCACTTCCCAAAGAACATATAATAACCAAGGACAAAGGAACCGATATTTCCTTTTTCCACCACCTAAACAGAATAACCCACCAACAAAAAATAATGTAGGGGTTAATTTCTGCAACCTTCTCTACCTCAATAGCAGTAATCATTTTAACAACTAAACATGGCTAATCCACCCAACCCTGCTAAGAAAAAAGGAAAGAAAAATCTCAAGGTAGAGCTTACACAGGGGGAGAAACAATTAGCAATAACCCCTGCGAGAACCTGCGGGGGGCAACCCCAACGGGAACCCAATCCAGGGACAGACCAATAATAACCCATAAAGGAAAAAAAAAATAACCCTAGTCTACAGGCTAATCATGCTTGAGCCATTTGCAGGGAATACAATCATTACACCCATCGTTTCCCTCAACTCTCTGAGTTGAAGAGGATGAAAGACTGGGGGGCAAGGGGGACAAAACCAAAAAACTACAGTAATTCAGAATCCTTTCCCCCATCAAGGAGTCGTAAATACTCAGCAGGAACCCTCCCACCAACACTGTCAAAATTCTCCTGAAGGAAGTTCCCAGAAAACCTCAAGTCATGACATTTATATGGTAGGGGAAGAATTTCTCCTGCAAACACGAAACTAAGACTATGAAACTCCGCCATAAACCAACCCTTCCACCTCAACCACTGCAGCACCTACAACACCTTTGATAATCCCTCGATACCCCATAGAACCCATCCCAAACATGGTCAAAGGACCTTTACACTGAACTAGATAGAACTCAAAGGTTGCTCACAGCTACAACATAGCCGATGACTTAGCTCAATCTCCTTCGGCTATTTCAGCATTGGGAGTCTTGCAAACATGCCTAACCCAACAAAAAGCCTTTCTTTCCGCATTAGGAGCAATCGACCCTGCTGATTTTTTTTAATGGATTTTCACTTGGATAAAGCTACCCTGCGTCTTCCATCAGTCGTCGCCTTCCAAATTTTGGTCTCAGTCTGGAATATCACCATCCACCATTGCATAGTCGATTAGGGAGCGTCCACATGTATTATGTCCAAAATAGTTTGGAAAAACTTGGATCTCCTGAACTCAAACCATCTAACATCACTCTAAAACCATACGATGGGCGCCCTTCTATTCCCGTAGGCCTATACCAATATGTTCCAGTACAACTTGCTAATAAAACGATGCTCATTGACATAGAAGTCCTGGACGCACAATTGGATCACAATATCCTTCTTGGCTGAAGTTACATGTATGCAATGACTGCAATGGAATCTTTTGTACTCAGGATAATGATGTTCACTCATGACGTGAATTTTTTTACAGCTGACTAACTCACATACTATGAGAAGAAGACATTAACTGCCCCTAATGGTGTGTTACCTTTTGTCGAATCTTCCCCTGCGTTGATCAAAACCTACATTGGATTCGGACCTGGACAATTTAAACAATTAATGCTCCTTGGTACATACCCTAGAGACCCACACTATTGTAACCACACAAGCCTCGATGTGCATGATGAGTTCAAAAAACAACCCTCAAGATCATGAACCAGTTCTAAATATCACCAACACCATAATTGTTGATTCTATGTTCTTACCATATGGTATCACCCAAACACCCTTCTTATATGCTCCACCTAGTTTGTCTTAAGTCATGGAAACACTTACGTTACCAAATATGGCTCTGGTGATACCAGTCTGGTATCTAGCCCCTCGAACCATGTTAGCACACTCAGGTATCACCTCGATAGGCATCATTCTTGTAGTCCCTCCTCAGGATACCACCCCACAAGAAGTAATTCCTGCATCGACACAAGTCGGTTTCAGAAAAAGGGATAAGCAAAAAGGAAAGAAATTTGAAGCCTCAAACACTTCCTCCTCCAGGGTACATCTACCTCATTCTTTGTGTGAAGTAGTTGGAAACCCTACCATTAAGTGCCCCGATTTAGACGAGTTAAAATCTCTAATGCATGCCCCAAAAACGCCAGTGAACCCACCTCCACCTAATGGAGAAAATACCACACCAACACATAATAAGGCATTTTTCACCAACCATGCATGCACTATATGCGTAAAGTATGGGCATTACACTCATCATTGCCCCAAAATCCCTCGATATCAAGATGCTTTAAGTGCACTCACCCAAGCCAATACCGTGGCCTCATCACTTCCCGCCACACCAAAGGTGGATGATGGATCCAAAACCATCTTTTATGTTTCTGAGTGAGATTATTCATGCTCATATTCCTCTCACTCCCATAGTCACGAAACCTCCCACCATACGAGGAGGAAACCAAAATCAATGACACCTCAACCTTCCTCCTTGTGTGCTTTATGCGATGAACTAGACCATTTTATTAGCCAATGTCCCAAGTTATGAGATTTAGGAGGTACCACCATTCCCTTCACATTGTCCCTAGAAACAAACCCAGGTGCAGATGTCGTAATTTCCATATTTTTGCATGAAACCATCATATTTAGTGTTGCCAACACATTCCTTGATTCCACAAAACATTGGATTTTATTCATCGATTCATTGCTGAGAACTCAGCATTAGTCCAAAAAGATACCCAATCCCTGGATAACACCACACTAGTGGGGGACGACGGATCGAGGACCATCTTACATGTTACCTGCCACCACCATCGGTCAAGATCTAAAAGGAAACCAAAACGGCCTCAGGCAGTATTGTCAAAATCACCCCACATGTGCACCCTATGCGATAGACCCAACCACCTAGTAAAATTGGGCAAGATTAGAGCCATCTTTCACTTGCTAGTCCATATTTCGTGACCTAATTGTGTGAACCACATTAGGTTCTCATGCCATCATTTTCACATCTACTCCCAAGCACATCATACGTGGAATTTCCAGTGTCTTCCATGTTTTTGAGCAACAAGAGCAACATTGAGGCAAGCTAACATTAGGGAGACACATCATGTCGATACTAAGATCCAGAAGTAGTCGGCACCCAGGAATTCCCCACCTCATGATACTAACCATGTGTCATCGTCTCACACTATGGGCAATATTGACACCCACACTATTTATTATGTTAGCACTAGTCTTGCATGCACTATTTGTACCAGTGACTCTCATATTTTTTAGACATGTCCTTTGTTACAAACATTTGGACAGCTTAGAATTCAGCATCCCCAAGTTCACCATATCCCTAAACACCTACCTCTCATACAAGAAGATACATTGGCTCCTAGGACGTCAACGTTATCACGGGAACCTACTACCACTCACCATCAATCCGCCATTATGGAGATTCTACCACCACCTAATGTTGTTGACATGCAACATCACATACAATTCATTTCCTCTTTCATAGGAACCATGATTCATGTTGTCTGCTCATCATTTTTGGTGTTGAGGTTGCTAAACCCACCATAATGGAAATATGATCACTGACTGTGTAGACCCATCCCATATACACGTTTTCAACTTCGCTAGATTCTACAAAATCAACCACCAAATCATTTTCTTGCTTGTCTTCTAGAACAACTAAGCCTAAACTCCTCACTCATGACATCACGCAACCCAATTCAAGATTTGATAATATTTTTCAGTCATGCGAAGATATTCTTGAGGTCGTGACGAAGCTCTAGTGTCCATGGGATGCCATGCATCATCTCTCTTTCTTCAAGCCTGAAAAATATTTTGTGCCTATTGATGTACCAAGCCATGATATTTGCACCATAGAGTCAAAGGATTTCATGCCACCAGGACAGGTATATTTATTTAAAAATCCATCCCTGCACTAATTTCATTCGAGGAAGGGAACATGCCAAATATCTCACCTACCATTAAGGTCGGTATTTCAAACAAACCTACCATTGTCGAAGAGATCTTGTTGGGGGAAGCATGCTCCCCAGAAGAGGTAACCTCATACAAATCCCTATTTCAAGAATATAGGGATATCTTTGCATGGACTTATTTTGAGATGTTAGGCATAAGTCCCACCATCGTGGATCACCATATTGACACATAGATTGATGCTCACCTATTCGAAAAAAACAATTTCAGCTCCACCCTTCTAAAGCCAAAGCGATCAAGCAAGAAATTGATAAACTCCACAAAGTTGGTTTCATCTATCCTATCGCTTACACTTCTTGGGTTTCCAACCTTGTACCCGTCATGAAAAAAAGGGCACCATTCGTATTTGTATTGATTTTAGAGATATGAACAAAGCATATCCCAAGGAAAATTACCTTATAAAATTTATCGACCAAGTTATCGACGCTTGTGTCAGCCATGAAGCCCTACCCTTCATAGACGAGTTCTCTAGGTATAATCAGATCCAAATTCTCCTTATGGATCAATGTAAAATGACCTTCACAACCCCATGGGGCATATTCACATACCAAGTCATGCCCTTTGGTATTAAAAATGTTGGTGCGACCTTCCAGCGGGCCATGAATTATATCTTCCACAATCTGGCTCATCTCATCCTCACATATTTGGATGACCTTAATGTATGATCCAGAAAACATCATGATCATTTGGAAGATCTTCACTTAGTATTTCAGAGATGTCGACAATACAACCTACAATTGAATCCTCTCAAGTGTGTCTTCTATGTAAACGTGGGAAGACCACTGGGATTCATTTTTTCCCAACAAGGTATTAGAGTCGACCTTCTCAAGGTCCAGGCAATCCAGGAAGTTCCCCCTCCTAAAACTTTAAAGTAGTTACAAAGCTTGCAAGGTAAGACCAACATCCTATGTTGCTTTGTACTTGACTACGCCACTTGCATGCATGGTTTCTTACACCTCCTTAGTTAATACATTCCCTTCCACTGGGATGAGTAGGCACAAAAATATTTTGAAGCCCTAAAAGATGCATTATCTCAAGCTCCATTGATTAGCCCCCCTTACCACAATAAGGACTACATTCTTTACCTATCAACATCTGTTGTCGCAATTGTTGGGGTATTAGTTCAAGGACTTGATAATAGAGAGCACATAATCTATTACATCAACAAGAACCTCTCTGGGACTGCCTTGAAGTATGAGTTAGCCGAAAATACCACCTTAGCCCTAGTACACTCTGTACAAAATCTTCAGAAAGACATCATATTATGGACCACCACCATAATAGAAAATATCAATCCCATGCGATATTTTCTCACTCGCCATATGATTAACCACAAATACACTCGATGGGTCATTCTTCTGCAAGCATTTGACCTACACTTTGCTTCCCCCAAGAGCAAGAAGACGCTTATCTTTACCAAGACAGAGATCCAAGGGACCCCTGTTAATGATGCCTTCCCTAACAAACACTTGTTCTTTGTATCAACAAATGACCTCTGGTACGACAACATCCTCATCTTTCTACAGACTTAAAAGTTCATACCCAACTCACTCGCGACGATCGGAGGAACATTTGCCACTGTCATAGCCAATTTTTTCCAAGAGAACTAATGATGGTTGATGGTTTTTCCAGTAAAATTTATAGAATGGTGGCGCTAAAGCTTTTACATGCTTTACAATCTTGCAAATGAAAACCATATTCTTATTGGAGCTTATAATATTAACTTGACAAAGTTTTTACAATTTTGGTTTTTCTAAAAAAATTATTGAGTGAGGAAGTCGCTTCTTTATGAGCAGTGTTCTCTCGACTTTCATTTATACAAAGGCTACACTGGTTTATAAATCATTAGGTTGAGAGAGTCACTTCTTTATGAGCAGTCTTCTCTTAGCTTTCATTTAACAAAGGCTACACTTGTTTATAAATCATTGGGTCGGTAAGTCCGAGATCTTCAAATTGATGATCTTGATAAGTATGCACACTACTTTCATATCAAGGAAGATGGAAGTCTTATAACTTTTCATATGTGATTTGGGCAAAAAAAAATCCATTTCTAATGATCCAAGGCTCAATTTGTAAGTCGCAAGTCCAGTATCGAGCCATCATAAACACAAGGTACGAAGTAGGGGAGGAGCCTAAAAACCATTGGAGCGACATATTAATATATGATATTAATTTTGGGAAACATAAACTCCTAAAAAACTTAGTGTGCGAACAATGCGGGACATACTGCATGAAAACATGTGTCAATGGGAATTGAATAAAATTGACAATCTACCCACGGTTATCATTCAATTTTCAACCTACATTTGAAGTTTTGATTTGAATGAATGAGGTGATAGTCATCAAAATAAATCTTTTGAATATGGCAACTTCAAAATCAATTTGTCCGCTAGGCGGTGTACTTTATAAATTTATGGGGCACATTATTGTGGCAAATCCTATTTCCAACACTATTGAAATATAAATGCTTCTGACATGCAAGGGGAATAGGGGTTGCCTTGCTGCTAACATGCCAAAGTCAACTTTGAGAGAAACATAAATGCAAGGCAACCCCTATTCCCCTTGCATGTCAGACTGCATTTATATTGCAGTGGAGTTGGAAATAGGAATCGCCCATTATTGTGCGCATGTGGTATTTTTCAAGGTCTGCATTATGTGGTTGAAGTGACATGGGACGTACTTCTATATAATCAAAGTGCTTGAAGGAAGAAGTGTCAATGTAAAATCACATTAAGTTATAGTTCGATGGAGGAAATGGTAATTATAGGGGTAGTGATTATTGAAACAATATTTTAAAGTGCCTTCGCATGTAATAGAATTATTATATTTATATATTCTGACAGGTGGTCAAACCTTCCTCTCTAGGAATTGGCAATGTAGTTGACTTAGTGTTGGCTTCATATGGGCGTAAAAAAAAATATGATTCTATGGTATAATATTGTTTCTCAGATTCAACCCATCACGTGGATCGACAAGAAAAATAGATACATTATCGTTTGCTTCCCTCTGGCAACTATTCCTCTGCGCCTTTTCGCACCAATAGTCTAAACAATTCAGTATAGAAGAAAAATTTGGAAGCCTTCATTTGGGTGAATCCTCTAATTGGAGCCTTTCATGGAGATATGGTGCCGGAGTGACACTCCCATGAATACAATGAAGGAAGCCTTTCATGGAGATATGGTGCCGGAGTGACACTCCCATGAATACAATGAAGGAAGCATGAATGACGATTTCCATGAAGAGGATTGGTGTCATGGTCTTGGATTGGTCTAGTAGGTTAAGCGTCTGGTGTCATGGTCTTGGATTGGTCTAGTAGGTTAAGGGTCGGGGTCTCAGTATTCGTTAATTTGAATTTTTATAAGAAGAATTTTGTGCGGGTTTTCCTCTCTATGAGGGAGAGATTTTGGCCCCAGCAAAAACTCAAACATCTTGTGTTCTTGTCTTTTTGTTTTGGTAGATATTTGATGAACTAAGGAAGACACACTCTAATAATAACTAATGAAGATTGTGTTAAAAAGAAAAGTTAAAACATAGAGATATAACAGTGATCAGTGCCATCAATGTGTAGTTATCGATGGGAACCTCAGTTTAACAAAATGACAGTCAAGTTCAATTTTAGATTTGTTTTGTTCCAAACTTGGGAGCAAGAGAAGCATCTACAAATATTATTGAGAAGATTGTATGTTGTTTTTTTTTTCCTTTGAAAAAATCTAGACAAATCAACTTGACGCGACCTTTGTAAAGCCAGTTTAACAAAATGACAGTCAAGTTCAATTTTAGATTTGTTTTGTTCCAAACTTGGGAGCAAGAGAAGCATCTACAAATATTATTGAGATGAGAAGATTGTATGTTGTTTTTTTTTTCCTTTGAAAAAATCTAGACAAATCAACTTGAAGCAACCTTTGTAAAGCCCATCGGTCAGACTAGCAGGGCCTAACCTAAGGGTTTCGAAGAAAATTGACCGTGTGACCTCCCGATCGGCGAGGTACTTAAGAACAAAGACTTGACCAGTTGAGCTAACCCTTTGAGACTAGAAAATTGCATATTGTTTATTAACTTCAGAATTATTATTAAAAAATGATTAATGTATGTAGTTAATATTGTTGTACGCCTAATTTCACAATTATAGAGAAATGAGTAAAAAGGAATGCCAGAGTACCGCTTCAGCTTCTAATAATCAAATATCCCTTGAAGCTATCAATAATCTCACTTTGTCAAGGGGAGCACTTTCGAATTCAGTTGTGATTTGGGGTTTTTATCCAATCTATTGTCTTTTCCCTCAACAGACTGCTAGCCTCCTTCACTTGCGGCCATGCTTGCTCCGGTTCTCGTTCTGAATGATGTTGTAAAGTAGGAAACTAGAAATAGGGTGCACCATGCAAATATTAAAGCACCAAAATGTAAGAACTCTGGAATTTGGCTTATTATTAGGTGGAAACTTTGTTAGAGAGTGTAAAGAAGCAACAATTGTCAAAATTGAGCCTTTCAATTCTCTGAGAAAAAATGGTCGTAGTCTTGGAGCTTCTTGGTGGAAAGTGTCGTTGTCATTGTAAAGGTACTACAAAATTTTCTTGCAAACGTGTGACAAGGTTTTAGATTCAACTAGCCAGAGTGTTCCCCTTGATGAAACAGGCATCAATCATCTGAAGAATGTCATTGAGAGTTTTGCGAGTGAAGCTCTCCGAACACTCTCTTTTTATGTGGACTTGGAAAATAAACTTGCTCCCAATGATCAAATCCCAGAATATGGCTATACTTGTATAATTGTTGTGGGTATCAAGGACCCAGTTTGCTCTGATGTAAAAGATGTTGCTTAAACCTGTAAATACGCTCAAATCACTCTGCGAGTGGTAACTAGATATAATATTAACACTGCAAAGGCAATAGCGAAAGAGTGTGGTATTTTGACCGTTGATGGCGTGGCTATTGAGGGTCCTAATTTTCGTTAAAATAAAAATAAAAATAAAATATTAGAGGAACTGAGAGAGTTTATTCCAAAGATTCAGGTCATGGAAATATCTTCCCCATTAGACAAGCGCACTTAGGTGAAACATTTATGCACAATGCATGATGCAGTTGTGGCATTACTGGTGATGGCCCAAACGATGCACGAATTTTACATGAAGCAGACATAGGGCTTGCAATGGGCATTGTTGGCACTCAGGTTGCAAAGGAAAGTGCAGTGTTTATAAACATTCAAAAATTCGTGCAATTTCAGCGGCACAATGTTCTGAGTTTGGCGAAGTCAAAAATCAACGAACTGAATTCCTTGTTCCTAGATCTGACGGTAGCCAACAACACATGGCCCGATAAAGTTTAACGACTTATGTGATCTCGAGCAATGGTCTTTCAAAAGCATCATTAAAGTGATCTACGATCACGATTCAATCTTACATCACCCTCCTCATTTCCACAAACTACTAAGGGTGCTACCGCTAGTGGTTTATGGTTTCCAAAACACCACACATAGTTTCTGGTGACGAATATAAGCACGAAACCTGGGGCCATGGCTATACATTATTTGACTTTTTTTCTAATTATGGAGACCTTCAATTGTATTATTACAAAATTAGCACTTTTTTATTTTGACGATGAATCACACTAGTTAGTTCGAAATACATCGATAAATGATTTGTTATTTGATTTTGCCGAAATTATTCTCGCAATGATTGTAAATATTTATGAAGGGGTTTTTTTTTTAAGACTAGTGATTTATATTATATATAAAAAAAATTAACGGGAAACAATTTTTGTAATTGTAACCAAATCAGTTTTGGAAACGGATTGAGACAGTCAGACTCCGTAGGGAAATAAAATAAAAAATTAGCAATGGTAAAGGGTATGGAGTCTAGTTTTTATGATTGGCATTGTAATCTAAAATTTCGGATTGAGACAGTCAGACTCCGTAGGGAAATAAAATAAAAAATTAGCAATGGTAAAGGGTATGGAGTCTAGTTTTTATGATTGGCATTGTAATCTAAAATTTTCCTTGAGATCAAATAATACACAACAGTTTTGATTATAGCTTTGGGTAATTGCAATTATGTTTCTTTTCTTGTGTTTTCATTTTTTTATGATTTTTTTCTTCTATTGGCGTGAGTGTAATGAAGATGTTGGCTTCTTTTATTTAGCAAATTTATTAATGTTGTTTCCTCATTAAATAGTACCTGCAAAACTTATTTAAAGAAGCCTTAAAGGGTGCTCCACCATGCTAGAAATTCATCCACAGTGGCTCAGTGTTCCATTGTTCTTTCTACAAAAGTTTATATCTAGATTCTTAAGTGCCTGATTTAAACTTTGTCTTCAACTTTTCCTCAAACTATCTCTTTAATTCAAGACCATGCAACCCTCAGAGTTTCTCTGGCCATTCTGTTTTGAAATCTAGGGTTTTAGAATTAGAAGCTTTGTTATGAGCTGTCATGGCCTATCCCTTTGGCCACTGATTTTAATACTTTTTCATCAATATTGAGATGTCTTGAGCACTGGTTCCCTCATAGCTAGGAACTGTCTCTAGGGAAACAACAACCACCAAGCCCCCTGCTACCTCCTTATGGGAGATGTCCCTTATCGTCGAGGCATCGACGCCATCCTTCTTCCATGCCTTACTCTTGAACAAGATGAGCATGTCTTAAATGATTTCCATAGTGGAGCTTGCGGCGACCACCTAACAGGGATGGAGAATGCTCAAAAAATCCTCTATGTCAGAGTTATGAAACCAGCTCACAAAAAGATAGAAAAGAGAAATCAACGCCTTAGAATTCAGCCTCTTCGAGGGGGCAACCTCCTTTACATTACACAAATGAACAATTCTTGGATGATTCAAATGACAAAACCTCCTTTCTATATATAGGAGTCTAAGGAGTCACAATATAACCAGCTGACCTAAAAATAATAATATAAAGCCACAAAAATAACAATAGAGGGATTCTATGGGGCACAGTAATAAAAATATGGGGACAATAGGGGCACAACAATATTAATAAGGGATACAACTACAATAGTAATGGGGTAATCACTAGTATTATAGGGACCTAACATGAACCATAGCCTTCGTCACCAAAAACTGAATGCTACCAAAGGTGGTGTCGCCAAAAGTATAGGTGTTGTAGTGACATTCAAAGTCCGTCACCAATAATGATTTATAATTAAGGATAGCGATAGTCACCATTTCATATGAGCAATGGTGCTAAACCATAGCCTCAGTCACCAAAAAATGAACATCACCAAAGGTGGCATCGCCAAAAGTATAGGTGTTATGGTGACATTCAAGGTCCATCACAAATATTGATTATAATGATGGATAGTGACCGTCACCATTTCATATGAACAACAACCATTTATTGTGATGGATCTTTCATCATCATCACTACTGGTGCATATATATGGTGATGTTCGTTGACTATCACCAAAAGTCGCATTCCCATAAATATAGGTGTTGTGGTGACATTCAAGGTCCATCACGAATAATGGCTATAATGATGGACAACGATCGTCATCATTTCATATCAACAACAACGATTATGGTTATGGACCTTTGAGGGTCATCCCTATTGATGTGTATATATGGTGGCATCTGTTGACCATCACCATTTCATATTTTGGTGAGGGTTAAAAAATGTCACCAAAGCTCATTGGTGATGGTCAAAAGAGCCTTCGCCACCAAAAATTATCGTCGTCATTCCATATGGATGTCAGGGCATGATGGAATCAAACCACCAACCTTCTGCTTGTAAATCAGGTGCTCTTCCATTAAGCTAGCACCCTTTAAAGAATTATACTTTTAAAAATTAGACCTTGAAACTTCATAAATTGTAAATTCTACAACTTTCAATAAATTAAAGTCTCCGCGATATTTTACTAAATAAGCAAAGAAGCATCGAAGTTGCAGGTCCCTGCCTAATGGTTATGAAAGTTATGAAAAGTGGGTGGAGGGAAAAATAGTTATGTATAAGAGAATCAATATGTTCAATTGAATATTCAATTAGAAGTGAAACTCTAAAGACATTTATAACCTATAAATGACCTATAACTAGAAAATGCACCAAATATTGCAAAGGAAATATCATAAGTGGATAGCATATGGAAGAAGAGCATTGACGAAGATAGATGCAATATGTTATAGGTTGAGTGAAAGAAAAATCTCAATGTTGTTGTTGTTTGGTGTTTAGATATCTGAATGATATCTAAACTTCTGTGCAAATGTAACACGGATCTTTAGAAACCATGAATGACATATGATAATAATAAAAACTTATATATATATATTATATATATATATATATATATATATATATATATATATATTATATATAATATATATATATATATATATATATCTATATATATAATATATATATATATATATCCCTTCACATAAACCAACATGCAATTTGGAATTTCACAAGTCCGCACTCAAAACATGGTAGCAACCAACAAATAAAAAAAATGGACTTGGACAAAAAGCAATAGCTTCACCTCATTCTTGAGTTGCTTCTATTTATTTGAATTTGAATTGTGACATTATTTATCTAACAAGGAATCAAAATCATCAATAGTATTAAATTCATCCAACATGGACTTTGGATATCCCACTGACATCTGCGTTTTTGTTGCCATGCCTGAAAATCATGGAGTTTCCTGTCGATAATAGAATAAGATGTGTGCCTGCTACTCAAGAACACATTCCTTATTAACCATTGTTACCTAACAGAAACCAAAAAGACAACATAATATTAGCGTACACAAAATCCCCTACCAAAATATAATCATAACTTAGCTAAGAAGTCTAAAAGATGTTCTTAATTAATAAACTTTGTATTTGGAAATACAATTTCTTTAGATTTAAAAAAGACTATGTTGTACAACACTTCTGTCTATTTATCTAGACAATTATATCATAGCATGTCACACGGTAGAAATCTACAATACCTAAAGTAAAAAAGACAAATTTGCTCACAAAAATAGATTTAGAAAAGAGCTTTGAAAACTATAAGTTTGTCATCAAAGCTTTAATTAGTTTAACAACAAACTAGTTGGAGTTTGAAAATCAAAATCATTCATAGGAAATGAATAGGACAATGGCCAAAGTCGATATTCATACAAATAAAGCTAGCGTCACTATTGTCATTGCAAATAACTGAAATTTGGGCATTGGTCTAACAGTTAGAGCTTATTTTCTAGGAAGACTCATCAATACCATCATTTTTTTTCCACAGTATATTGTGTCTCTAGATCCAGATCATATAGCTTGTTACTTTCAAGTTCTACCTTTCAAGTACGGATTTCTGGCTCACCCTTTAAAACACATTTCTACCACTCCATTTTATTTTATTTTGTCAAGAGAATCGGAAGGACCTTCCCATCCTCTATTTTACATCATCAATAACCATCCATAAATGATATAAAGAATAACAGATACACAAAAAGGCCAAAGATGTGCTTGTTGTATACCTATGTTCTAGGAAACATTTGACCTTACTGGTGCAAAGAGCTCACCCTGAAAAAATAACATCCATGTGGAATTTACAAAACTTTTTTAAATCAAGCTCCGAGTAAACCAATCAAAATATGAACATCCTTTTAATCAATAAAATCTTTGACTTAAAATAAAAGTGGCCTAGAATTAAATGTTATATCATCCATGTCAAGTAACTAACATCGGGTGAGAAATATAGGGTATGCATATTGGATTAGTGAAATAATTGATCTGATAAAGCTCAAAATCAAACAGATGACTTACAGCTATGAAATGCAAATAAATGACTTAGAACTAAGGCATAAGGTTGCACTTTCAAACCTGTTGTTAAATAACTCTTCTATATGTCACAGACCATTAAACTTTTTCTGATACTAGGTGGAAGTGGTATTGTAACATTAACCTCTGGCAGTCTGTGTGCATGACAACTTCTCAAGATCTACTCCATTACCATCATTTGGGGCTAGATAAGATACATGCAAAAACCATCAACATGAAAATGAAATCTACATCCTTGTAAAAAAATGGGAGGAAAAAAATTCACAAATTGAAACAAACTTTAGGATACCTCATTCCTACAACATGATTATCTTGTCATGAACAATAAAAAAATAAATCAGGAGAAATGTAATTTTTTCCACATTTCGACACTGAAATCTTTTTCATATTCTATGAACAATTGATGAAAAAAGTCAGTTAAAGCTTGTCAACATCAAGATTATAGTAAAACATAAAGGAACCACTCCAAAACATATATAATCCTAAACATAAGTATCTATACCTATAAGTATTTATTGAGGACATTGTATTTTGTGAATATGGAAGTCAAATCTTCGAAATAACACAATTTATGGTACCACTGACTTACGAAGTCTATTCATTCGAGTTATTACGAAGTCCATTGAGGAATTTCTTAAAAGTTCAAATTTCAAATAATTAACATGTAGCCTAAAAAAGCTTAAATTTGAAAAGGAGATAACCAAAAGATGTAGAGTATATATCTCACATTTATATATCCTAATTTCCATACATTGAAATGACACCTTTTAGCCTACTATTGTGAACTCAGCGTGAAATGCTAAAAAATATATTGATGGATATTTTTCTAATACAGAAATTTTATACATGCATTTATTTAAACATTTAGCTTGCAATCTCAAACATATCTAACGATGCACACAATACGTTGCATCTTTAGTGATGGTGTGTGAACTTGAGACAGCGAAGTCCAACATTTAACATTTTGCCTACAATATGCACTAGTTGAATAGGTGAACAATAGTATTGTAGGTATGTGTTATGAATATATGTATTGAGAGCCAATAAGAGTATGGTTGGAATAGTCACGTCCAACCCTTCCAAGTTTTCCTATAATTTTCACTGGTCTAATAGGTGAACAATAGAACTATAGGTGTGCGTTCTACATCACTTACCTAAATCCAACACCTTTAGCATAGAAATTTCAAAGAATATGTCCAAAACTAGTAGGTAGTTTGCAAAATGAAAGAGTTGGCTTGATTGTTTTTGGAAAAGCCTAAATTCTTACATTATTCAATGTAAATTCATGACACTTTTCCAAGCTTAGATGGAACAAAAAGGAACCAAGATAGAAGGTTATTTAAAGAATCCTTATTTAGTCAGGGTAAAATATTAGCCCTTTTTTGTCTAAAATCATAAATGTAAAAAATTTAAGAAATTCAGTGAAGAGACTATAGAAATGTTCTTATCAGACCACCAATGTAAACATAGCTAACAAATATTTGCTTTGTAAAAGAGATATTCATTGTCAAATTAACAAGAAAGTGACCTTTTAGCATATTTAATTCACTAGTGTTCCGTTATAATATTTGGCCCAAACAATAAACAAACAAAAAAAACCATTTTCAATTTAGTAGGAGCATGTTGGGAAAATAATCTCACAATAATACCCATCATTGAACATTCTGACACACTAAATCACTTTTACATCCTTTTGAAGTCCTTCAACAAAGTACTTAAAAGTTGTGAACAATGTCATAACAATACTTCTAGCTATAGAACAAGCATTTCAAGCTCACCTCTGTTTTATGATATGGATATTTGTCCTTCAAATAGAGTTATGTGGCACAGAACTACTTTCACCCTTAAGAAAAAATGTGGTTGTAAATGCATGGTGAACTCTCTTAGCAAAAGTATGCTCTTAGTATGGTATAGGATACTCATACTAGTGCCAGGTTTAAGGGTGCCAAGGACTTTAGATTTTAACTATGATATGGTGCACAATTGGCTTCAAGACATCATATTCTTTTGGATTTTCATGTTGGGAAACCTCCAAATCTGTTTCCAAGAAAACCCAAGTTAAATGGAATTTTTTTTTGTATAATGGTTGTGATTCATAGGGATGCACATTAACATATATGTTTTTTCCTAAATTTGAATAATTTATCTATTTTTTGGTGACCTTTTAGCATAGTTAATTTACTAGTGCTATTGTTACAATATTTGGCCCAAACAATAAAATAAAAAATAAAAAACCCATTTTCAATTTAGTAGGAGCATGCTGGGCAAATAATCTCATAATAATACCCATCATTGAACATTTTGACCCACTAAATCACTTTTAATTCCTTTTGAAGTCCTTCAACAAAGTACTTAAAAGTTGTGAACAATGTCATAACAATACTTCAAGCTATAGAACAAGCATTTCAAGCTTTCCTCTATTTTATGATATGGATATTTGATCAAGGTGCATATTGGTGGCCACCCACTAATTCCACTTAGATCCCCACTAGTGCTTCTTTCAATTTTTCAATTTCTTTAATTATAGCATAGTTTTCTATTTTTAGTAGTTTTTCGGGTCCTAAACTTCCAAAGTCGTTTTGAGACCCTAAACGAGGTTTTTTGGGAAATCTACCGCCAGTGATTTTTCTGTCAAAAGATCATCTTTTCCACTGTATTCCTTGGAGAGATCTTTCCAATGGGCTATCATGTGCGTCAAATGGAGATAATATGACCAATTCGCGACCCCGGGAAGTTGGATGTCCAACTCACCCCAACAAGGCCCACAAACTCTTGGTGTTACATCTCCTCGGGTTAGGGTTTTGGTTGTTTAGGGCTTTCTCTTATTGTTCAATAATAAAAAGGCCCTTGAGACTCATTGTAAGATAGTTCAGAGGCATGTAGCCGCCACATCTCTTCTCAGAGATAAGCTACCATCGCCCTAGCTGGTTTATTTCCATTCCTGTTTGTAAGCATATTTCAGTATCTTACATTAATGAAATGAAGTATTATTTCTGTTGCTTCTCTATGTTTATGGTTATCTCTATAATTTGTTGCATTCCTGTTTAAATCCGGATCAATATTTGTCCTTCAAACAGATTTATGTGGCACAGAGCCACTTTCACCCTTAAGACAAAATGTGGATGTAATGCATGGTGAACTCTCTTAACACAAATATGCTCTTAGTATGTGATAGGATGTTAGGTGTGGAGCATGATTATTTAGAGGTCTTTGTTTCAACCAAATGTATACCCCAGGAAGTTTGTACACCCCTCCACACGGGAAGGTGCGAGGGGGACTTACCCCCCCCAAGGGTTCAAGGGGGCTGATTCCCCCCGGCTGGGGGGTCTGGGGGCTAGCGGTCCCCCAGCGAGGGTTTCAGGGGAAGCACCCCCAAAGCTTAAAACAAATGTAAAATTGCCTTGTAAAAGTATAGTAATTTCTAGTCAATCTGGGCCATTCATTAGGCAGATGATCTGACAGTAGAACTTATGTTTAGTTTAGGGTTTCTTGCCTTAGAAGGCAACCCCTCTCTTTGTATGAGGGCATTGTATTGAGGCTATGTAATAGATGTGTATTCTCTGAGCGAGAAACAGAGAGGCGAGACTGTGAGAGAAAACAAAGGATATTACAGCGGATCTGCTATAGGTTGTGACTCTTCATTTTGCCAGATAATAAAAAGGAAGGACTAGCTATTCGGGGTGGACGTAGCCCAAACTGGGTGAACCACATATATTTGTCTCTCTGGTTTTATGCATTTTCCGTGTTTATATTTCTGCTATATTCTATGTGTTCCATTGCTCTATAATATATAATTTTCTAACATAGGATTCTCAAACTAGTGCTAGGTTTAATGGTGCCAAAGACTTTAGATTTTAACTATGATATGGTGCACGCTTGGCTTCAAGACCACATGTTCTTTAGGAATTTCATGTTGAGAAACCTCCAAATCTATTTCCAGGAAAATTCAAGTTAAATGGAAATTTTTTTGTATAATGGTTGTGATTCATATGGATGCACATTAATATATATGTTTTTTCCTAAATTTGAATAATTTATGTATTTTTTGGTCAACCAGTATTTTAATCTGATTTTTATCTAGTTCCGATTTGATTTGACAGTAGAAAGAACTCAGGAACTTCAGAGGATAAATTAATATCCTCCCCAACCAAGTTCAATTGTCACTTGATGTGATTGTTGTTCATGAGGCAATTGTTGATCCGTACAACATATGACTATATTCTTGGAATATGATTTAACTATGAATATGGAAGTGTTCAACTATCTTTTTGAGGACATTGTATTTATGAAAATCTGGAAGTCAAATCTTTGAAATAACACAATTTATAGTAGTGACAAGGTATGTTAGGCAATGGTAAGCTAGAAGTCAAATCTGAAATAACACAAATTTGGATAGTTGAGAACTTCATATGTGTGTAAGAATTGAATCCATGAACACAATCATAACTCATCATACAATTCTCTAAGATCTCCGAAACCCTTGATAGAGAAAACCAATAGAAACCTTAGCTCCACCAAAGATATTTCAAAAAGATTGATTGTTGGAGTATCTTTGGTGGAGATAGGGTTTCTCTTGGTTTTTCCTATCTAGGGTTTTTGAAAGAGTGGAGAGTTATATGATAGGTTGTGATTGCGTTCATGGGTTTCATTTCTTCTTTATATGTATGAAGTTTTCAAGTGAATGCTCCAAGAAACACTAGCACCTTAAGACAAAAACACAAAGTAAAAATAAGATTGAACAAGAGAGAGAGAGAGAGAAAGTAGCATTGCTCTTACATATCTAACCCAAGTATGAAAAGGAATATGCACAAGTGCATGATCAACTATAATAAAAACTCATTCATTCCTCCATTTATATGAGAGGTAAAGGGACTTTACAATAACAAGTGGACCTAGTCCACTACAAGAAAACTTGCAAGACATAAGTAGGTCCACCCATGTGAAGCACTCTACTCTAAGTGGCATGTGTGAGGCTCAAAGGTGACAATGATTAACAAGAAAGGCCTCCATGGCATGAGCACTACTCCCCAAGGTCTAACAATCCTCCAAAGGTCCAAAGCTCCAATGTGTCTCCATGGTCATGTGTCTCCTTAAGGACAATGCATATCCAATGTCATGTGTCACCTTAAAGACTCCCACACCTGCATATCCACTCCCTCGACCCAAGAGTCCGCATGTCAAGTGTAAACATCCATGCAAGCAACCAAGAAACCACGTGCTATCTAGGGCTCAATAACCTCCTCTGAAATACCCTAATCTACTCCAAGCACATAAACTCCCTTCATACATCAACAACATTAATTCACCAAGCTCCATACTTATCCAACACTTCGAGGAAGAATGTCTTTCAAATACCCAAACAAGGTCTAGCAACGAATAGTAAGCCACCTCCAATGTCCAAGTACATCATGGAAGAGCATGGTTCAACCATACACCATGCACCCCACATATTTCATTTCTTCTTTATATATATTAAGTTTTCCAGTTAATGCTCCAAGAAACACTAGCAACTAAAGACAAAAACACATAAAGTACAAAGAAGATTGAACAAGAGAGAGAGAGAGAAAGTAGCACTACCCTTACATCTCTAATCCAGGTATGAAAAGGAATATGCATAATTACATGATCGACTATAATAAAAACTCACTCCTTCCTCTATTTATATTAGAGGTAAAGGAGCTTTACAATAATAAGTCGACCTATTGCACTATAAACAAACTTGCAAGACAAAAGTAGTTCCACCCATGTGAAGCACTCTACTCTAAGTGATATGTGTGAGGCTCAAAGGTGAAAATGATTAACAACCAAGGCCTCCATGCCATGAGCACTACTCCCCAAGGTCCAACAATCCTCCAAAGGTCCAAATCTCCAATGCATCTCCATGGTCATGTATCTCCTTAAGGACAATGCATATCCAAGGTGACGTGTCGCCTTAAGGACTCCTACACCTACATATCTACTCCCTCAACCCAAGAGTCCACATGTCAAGTGTAAACGTCCATGCAAGCAACCAAGCAACCCCATGTTATCTAGGACTCAATAACCTCCTCTGAATTACCCAACTCTACTCCAAGCACATAAACTCCCTTCATGCATCAACAACATGAAGTCACCAAGATCCATACTATCCAACACTTCGAGGAATAATGTATTTCAAACATCCAAACAAGGTCTAGCAGCAAATAGTAAACCACCTCCAATGTCATCCATCATGGAAGAGCATGGTCCAACCATACACCATGCACCCCACATATTTCATTTCTTCATTATATATATGAAGTTTTTGGGTGAATGCTCCAAGAAACACTAGCACCTTAACACAAAAACACATAAAGTACAAAGAAGATTAAACAAGAGAGAGAGAGAAAGTAGCACTTCTCTTACATCTCTAACCCAAGTATGAAAATGAGTATATGTTTGTAGCCTTTTTAAAGTTACGCATGACCACACTAAGCAAACGGATTTAAACAAACAAAACAAGAACAGAAAGGCAAAAATATATCACACTATGCTCTGTTGGCTATCTGGCTGGCTTTCTTTCCCCTTGAACTATTAGTGGATTCTGCTCAAACTGAGATTAAATTTTACCTGATCAAAGATATCACTCTGATTTGCTAACTTTCTTTCTTTCCCCTTCAACTGTTATTGGATTTCCTTTTTCCACTTGAACTGCTATTGAATTTTCTTATTTCTCCTTGAACTTGGATTCTTCTCATAATAAGATTAACTATTAGCAGAGAAGAGAAATGAGTTGTTTTCCATGTTGTGGATCTAAAAAGGACATAAAGGATGTATAGCACTTGAAAAGGTCTAAACTCAATGATATTAAGATCAAAGATGACCAAGAATATCATGTTGCATCTTCTAATCAACTTCCCAAAGCCTCTTCAAATAGATTGAGATCAAAGTCCTTCGATGGGAACAGGCAAGATGAACCTCCGAAGATGGGGGAACCACATACTACTACGCAAACATTCATTTTTCGAGAATTGGCTGCAGCAATGAATAATTTTTGGCCTGAGTGTCTGTTGGTGAAGGAGGCTTTGGCAGAGTTTATAAAGTGAGGCTTGAGAGCATTGGTTAGATTGTGGTTGTCAAGCAACTCGACAGGAATGGATTGCAGGGAAACAAAGAGCTCCTTGTTGATGTTTTGATGTTGAGTCTTCTTCATCACCCAAATATTTTTAACCATATTGGATATTGCACTGATGGGGATCAAATGGTTTTGGTATACGAGTACATGCAATTGGGATCGCTGGAAAACCATCTCCATGATTTCCTACTTGATAAGGAGCCAATATATTGGAACACAAGAATGAAAATAGATGTAGGTGCTGCAAGAGGGTTGGAATATTTGCATGGAAAATCCAACCCTCCAGTCATATATCGTGATTTTAAATCCTCTAATAATTCACTGGACGAGGGATTTCATCCAAAGTTAGTGGATTTTGGGCTGGCCAAACTCGGAGCTATTGGAGTTAAGACTCACGTTTCCACACGAGTAATGGGAACTTATGGATATTGTGCACTAGAGTATGCTATAACAGGCTAGCTGATTGTCAAGTTAGATGTATACAATTTCGGAGTGGTCTTGTTAGAGTTAATAACAGGGAGAAAAGATATTGAAAATTCCCAGTCAGAAAAGGAGAAAAATCTTGTTCTTGGGCACGAAGTTTATTCAAGGACTGCAAAAATTTGCACAAATGGATGATCCAAATCTTTAGGGACTCTATCCCATGAGAGGCATATATCAAGCACTTGCTATGGCAGCAATCTGTATTCAAGAGGATGCCGCCACTCAACCCCTGATCGGTGATGTAGTAACAATTCTTGGTTACCTTGCATCCCAGATGTATGATCCTCCAGTGAATCTTGTTCAAACTAATCAGTCTGCACCATCGACTCTTGCCCATGAGAAAAGTAACAAGGAGAGGAAGTATCCTGATGGATCAAAAAGAGGAATTGATAAAGTAAGTTGTTATGAAACTAGCTCAAGAAAAGATAGAAAAGATAGATCAACGCCTTAGAATTCAGCCTCTTCGAGGGGGCAACCTCCTTTACATTACATAAGAATGAACAATTCTTGGATGATACAAATGAAAAGACCTCCTTTCTATATATAGGAGTCTAAGGGTCATTATATAATCAAAGCCTACATAACAATAATAATGTAAGGGCACAATAATAACAATAGTGGGCTTCTATGGGGCACAATAGTAACAATATGGGCACTACATGGGTACATCAATATAATAAGGGGGTTGTACTAATAATAATAAAGGGTTACACTAGTAGTATAGGGGCCTAACATGCCCCTCTCCTTCAAAAAGTGTTGTCCTCAACGCTTGAGTAGTTCTTGATGCTTCTGTATAAACTTCTTGTCCTCTGATGTGGAATCTTCAGCGGGTAAGTTCTTCCACTTGATGAGATACTCTGAAATTGATTGATTTCGTAGCTGTCGGGTTCTTGTTTCTGTGACTGCTCCAGGTTCCAATATGATTTTTCCTTCCTCTTCAATTTCTGGCAATATTGTTTGAATTGGGATCTTTTGGAACTTTTGAATAAGTGGCCATACTTCTTCATCCTTCTTAGATTCATTCCTTGCTTCCATTTTCTTGAAGTGTCTTCCCATTCGGTAAGGTCGCCATTTTTTAAGTGCATGTAGTATTGCCAACATTTCCTTCTCACAAATAGCTTGCTTGAGATGTAGCAGTAAAAATACCTAATCACCTACATTAAAACATTTTTCACTACGATGTTGATCTACCTGTTTTTTCATTCCATTTTGCACCAATGTGGCATTATCCTTTAAAAGTTGAAGAACTTGTTGTTGATGCACGATGTGATCTTTCACCACTTGAACCTTTTTCTTCTTGATATGTCCTTCTATCTTTAGAGTTTGAGGAGTGATAATTTCTTCCAATATTTTACAAGATATGGTCTGATTCATTTCTTCTATCTCTCGGGTTGGATCCTCGCGTATATCCTCTTCTTTTGATGTTTCTTGATCATTTTCTTCCTCCTCTTCATACTCTATGTAAAATAATTTCTTCTCAACACACTTATGACCTTTAGTGCATTTGTTATCACAGTTATAACAAAGCCCTTTTTCTCTTTTTTCTTCCAATTGTTGTGGTGTAACCCTTGTAGGTTATGGAAGGCTAGGAGAAACAACACTTCCATCTTCATAGCTGTGAGGGGAGAATTCATTGTTAGCCATAATTTTACTTATCTTATTATGTCACAAGCCCTTATTACGGCTATTCAATTTTTGTGGTGTTTGCTCTCAAAGAAGGTTGTTGCTCTTTGTATTCTCATAATGTTATCTTTCCTCTGTAGAGAATTGACCATGTAACAAGTTGTTTTTACGAGAACAAGCCCTTTATACCATAAAAATTGATCGGGGTTCTAAATATGAGATGCAAGACATACCTTTTGTAATAGTGGTACACCATGTAGATCAAAATATTGCTCCATCTGAAGTATCCAATTTACCGGATCGTTCCCATCAAACTTCCTCATCTTGTTTTTTCTTGATTTTAGGAGCTCGATCTTGAAACGACTGTAACTCTGTATCCAGTTCTGAAATTGTGACCTGTGGTAGCCATTTGTGTCCTCTTTCCAATTCCACTAGTCTGACCCCAATTGGATTCTCCAATGAAGAGTTGTGCCAAATCTCCCATAGTGACCTGATTATAGACTAGTTCAGTAGAGCGAACTTGTACGATGTGTCACGAGTCACTGTTTCAACCTTTAGCTCTGAGAAATATATATAAGAAACTATAGTCCATCCTCTTTCTGCACCTTCTTACGAAATTTCAATCCAATGCTCAGAGAAAAAGTTATGATGATTTTCCCCAGGTTACCTGTTTGGAATGTAATTCAGGAGTCTGCAAAAATCCCAACTTGCTCAGATCATATCTCCACAAATATAGCGCAAAAAGATTTGAAATTCGGACCCGAGATTTAGCGCGATGTCTTCTCAAATAGATTTTTTTTTCAACTTCGGAAACGTCGCAGGACAAAAGTTATAGTGAAAATGCCACGATGACCTGTTTGGAGCAGTGAAACCTTAGAATCCAAAGCTCTGATACCAAATGTTATGAAACCAGCTCAAGAAAAGATAGAAAAGATAGATCAACACCTTAGAATTCAGCCTCTCGAGGGGGCAACCTCCTTTAATTTACATAAATGAACAATTCTTGGATGATACAAATGAAAAGACCTCCTTTCTATATATAGGAGTCTAAGGGTCATTATATAATCAAAGCCTACATAACAATAATAATGTAAGGGCACAATAATAACAATAGTGGGCTTCTATGGGGCACAATAGTAACAATATGGATGGGTACATAAATATAATAAGGGGGTTGTACTAATAATAATAAGGGGTTACACTAGTAGTATAGGGGCCTAACATAAGTAGACATGGAAGTAACCAGCATGAACTACGCCTTGCAGAGACTTCCCCTAAATGTCACACTAATCATGTTAGGGCTTCGAATACCTTAAATGAGTCTCGAGGTTCTCAAGAGGGTAGTGGTAGGGATTCTAGATATTTTAACAAGTCTGATGGGATGAGGCATAGCCTTAGAAAAATTGGGAGACCCAGCAAAGACGGGAAATGAATCTTAGCTATCAGTCGATATTGTCGACATGCAATTGCTAAAGCCAAATTGTGGGGTGAGAATTTAAGAGAAAGGAAAAGGAGCAATGCCCTTGGTGGGAGTGGGATGTATGAATTTCACTGAGACTATGTTGGATTTGCACATGAACTATTAAGTTTTTGCAAATCTTTCATCTTCTTTGGCATAAATTCTTGCAGTTTTCGTACTCTGATCTGAAACTGTATATTTCATGTGTAAAATTTTCGTTTCAATCATGAAAGTTGTAAAGTGACTTTACAGAATTCAGATGATGCAGTCTTTATTACCATTTGAATGAGTAGAGTGAGAGGTTCAAGGGATATTTTGAGGTTTTCCCAGTCCTCTGTGTATAAGAAGGAAATTTTTACTATCAAACATTTATGTTAGTAGGAGGTTTGTAAAGGCCTCAAGAAATAATATCAGCATAACCAGATTCCTTTTTAAATGAAAACAAAAAAATATATTTTGTTAGCCCACAAATACTTACAACCAAACGTGGTTTCTAAAGTTCCTATACCCAAGCCTTAAAATCAAATTAGATAGAACTCAACCAAAAAATTACACAGGGTGTGCATTGCTTGAACTTATCACATACACCAAAATGAACACCAACAAATATGTGCATAGGAGTTTCATCAGAAAGGATTCTATCACCTCAAGGAATCCCTTTCAGACAACCTTTCTTGACATTTTTATAGAAACAATCATTGCAATTGCTACCTCCATGAATAACCAAATAATTGGTAAACTCAATTCATGCCCAAGGGCACCCATTTTTAGGTTCTATCATGCGTTGTGACAATGTTATCTGTCGAGGGCCATTGCAAAACAACTACGCTATCAAAGCAAATAATTAAATACAAATAATGGGCACTGAATGTTAACAGTACCAAGCATTAAGCCCTAGAAAAACACATATAAAACCCCAATTTGGAGGTATTCATCCCATGTTCTTTCTAAAAAACCAACACCAAGTGAACCTTCCTTCTATCGCATTCATTTAGAGAGATTATCCATTCTTCCACAAAAATATATAATTTACAAAGAGATCAACTTGGAAAAGATAATTATCGAAATAAACAATGATAGATTCTCTAGTATACCTTTGCTTATACTACTTATGCATTGAATTTGACCTATGCTTTCCTTGATGTTGCAGGGTCTCATGATTTTGAAGTTTACATATTACCAACCAAATTTGTATTTGTTTCACCATGACAGTCTACTATCATGAAATATTTTCAGTAAAATATTGCACTCAAAATCTGCCAGAACTCTTAGCATCCTTTATTTTTCAATACTGACATTGAGCCCCATAGCTTAAGATCATCCATGCACATATATTATGAGGTACCAAATTATGGGATATTTCTTAAATCCAACCTAGCCTTTTTATATGTTGTTAAATAGGATAATTCATCCTTCTTCCACAATAATTATTGGCACAGAAACTATTCCATCTAATTGAGAAACCATGGAAAGATACATCAAAGCACTGAATTTAACCCAGAATGCAAAAGTAGCCTCCTATGCAAGAATTTGGGTAGTTTCCTATACAAGAATTTTGAAAAACGCTAGTTTCGAAAAGCTACTTCCCAAAAAATTATAAAATTTGAGAATGTCTTTGATATGCATGATCTTCAACGAGTATAGGCACCTACAACAATATTGTTGAATAGTAAGAAATATAGAAAAGGTAACGAAATAAATCATTGAATCAATGACCAAGAGTTTAAGATATATATATATATAAATATAAATTATATATAATATTATATAATAATATATTATATATATTATATATTATTATTATATTTAATACCTTAGTAAAAATATCAGATTTCAAAAAAAAGTGGCTTCATTATATGTAGAAAAAAAGAGTGAAATAATAGATCGCAATCCATATTCTCTAAAAGTATTCCAACTATCTTATGTTGTAATTGATTTTTATTCCAAAATATATGATGTAGACATAGTGCTTGATTTCATAGTTTCTGTTAGGATTCCAAGAAACTCTCCTAGGTTGTAACTCGGAGATGCCTGGTAACATATAAATTCAACTATTGTTGCAGGTTTAATGGAAGAAATGATGGTTTGTTCAAGCCAGATAACCACTTCTACCTTGTTTCACTCCAGACATGCGTGAACACCATCAAACTACAAGGCTTTAGACCACCAAATGCTCACAGTTTTAGAGATCAGGTGAATTGTTGGGTCCCTACAATACTAGTGATTACCCCATTACTATTGTAGTTGTACCCCTTATTAATATTGTTGTGCCCCTATTGTCCCCATATTGTTATTACT
>APFE031725250.1:0-29121 GCA_000404065.3 Pinus taeda | reverse complement strand
TGTATCAGATTCCTTCATGCTGAGTGTTTCAAAGTCTCTCCTCAACATCTGCAACTTTGCAGACTTCACCTTCTCCATGCCTTGATAGGCAGTCTTGAGAATATCCCATGCCTCTTTGGACTTTGTTGCTGCTGCAATCCGTGGAAAGATACGTCCATGTACTGATTGGAAGAGTAAAAAGAGGGCTTTGGCATCCTTCTTCTTGTCACTCTTCAGCTGGTCTCTTTCTGCTGCTGTCAAAGCAGCCAGTGCTGTTGTATCTGCAGGTTCAGCATAGCCAGTTTCAACCAGCTCCCATAGTCCTTGAGAAGCAAACAATGCTTTCATTTTTATGGACTAATCATTGTGATTTTTCCGATTAAACTGTGGCAGTTGGGAATTTGTCAAACCTGTTCCAGCATCTGCCATCTTAAAAGAAAAGATGCTGACTGTAAAATTAAAAACAAGCAAAAACTTTCTCTGCTGGAAAAAGTCTACTCTCTGAACTTCTTACAGCTCCTACAGTGAAAAACAATCTCTGTTTTTGACTCACTGAGTGCCTAGACTAGCTCTGATACCATGTTGGAATTTTAAGGTGATTTCAAACACAAAAGACCAGAGAACAACGCTCTGATTCAATAGTGGAATTTTCTGTTGATTTCCTTAACAAACAGACAACACAAAACTGCTCTGTTTCAGCACAGAAAACTGATAATTTCGTTTTCTGGACTTGGTGTTGCAGCAACAGGATTCGGTGTTGCAGCAACAGGAAATAACACTATTTTGTTAACAAAGAAAAAACAGAAAACTGCTTGCTGGAAACGGTGTTGCAGCAACACAGTTTGGTGTTGCAGCAACGCTGATCGTGGTGTTGCAGCAACGCTAGTTTTGACGTCAAGCCACTCAGTGTAACGGCAACACGATTTTGACGCGAAGTCACTTTAAGAAAATTGACGCTTTGGTGTTACAGCAACTAAAACAAGGGGCGTCAAATCACTAGTAGACTTACTGAGTGAAATCAAATTGTTTTTGACACTTGGTGTAATAGCAACTGAAAATCAGCAAAACAGTAAACTTGTATTTATAAACTGTAAACAAAAACTGATACAGAAAACTTAGCTGTTACAAGAGGAACGCTTCAGTTCCAGAAATCGATTTTCTCTAACTCAGAAAATCGCAGGTTCAGCACTACTGTGCATTTACAGAAGATACTCTATTCAGTCTTCTAACCTTCACTCTTTCTCTCAGAGTACAAAAACAGAAATGCTGTTCTAAATCATAGAAAACAGAACTGTTGTTCTTTTCTGCTTACGCTGCCTCTCTTGCTTATGCTTGAAAACAGAACTGTTGTTCTTTTACATTTATAGGAAAAATAAATATCTGATTAAACAATAAACAAAGTAAAATATCTGCTGATATTTATCTTTGTATTTATTGCAAAGAGGTGGTGATGTCTTTTCTTTCGGTGGAAATAAGTCGGTTGTAGGGGAATTAATTTCTGCATCTTTAATGTTCATTTAAAGTGCAAAATATCACTGGACTTTTGTGGCTTCCGGATAATCTGAAATTAATTGCTGAAGATCAGATCTGCAGTTGGAATTAATTTCCAACAACATTTGAATAACATGGTTCATTGTTGGCCGTTCTTGAGAATTGGACGCTATGCACCTCAAAATGATTTGCAGAACAACCGCCATTCTTTCTTTGCAAGTGCAATCACAACATGTATCAACAATTTCTTCCATTCTATTTTCCTCACTAATGCGTTCACCTGCACTTGCAATACAGATAAATATCAATGATAGTATATTCTATTCTATTATATCAATGAAGTTGTATTCACTCTACAATGGAGTTCTATTCTCTCTACAATCCATTACAAATGCAGTTGTCTAATCAAATCAATATTCATAACTAACTATTTTAATATCAAATTATCATTATTATGATGCCATGATAAATTTAAAATTAAATTATTATTACTATGGGGAAAGGAAAATATAACGTACCCATCCAACAACTTTCAAACATTTGATTACAAATGATTAGTCTGTTGGCCATTTGCCACTAGTTTAGCAGAACAACTCCAAAGTTGTACACATCAGATTCTTGTATTGCTCAGACACTTTGCAGATAATCTGTCAATTGGACCAAGATATATGACTACCTATAGTGATACAAAATCTCTAAATCCTGTGAAGGGAATAGAAGTAAAGGAAATCAGTTCCTGGTGCCAAGTAGTTTTGCAAGACCGAAATCTAATTCATGTGACTCCAAATTGTCACCCAGAAATATATTGCTGGACTGTACATCATGATGTACAATGCGAGGATAGCAATCATGGTGCAGATAAGCCAGACCTCGAGGTGCTCCAATTGCTATTTTTAATCGAGCACTCCATTCTAGAGTTGAATCTGTTTCTCTATGTTCTGGACAGCATTGAAAATAGGTGACAGACATTAAAATCACAACTAGTCATCTTTAAGGATTCCACGAAAAGTAAAATTCGACAAATTGGTGTTGTCAATACACTAAGCATGTAGTAAGTCGTCTAAGCTTCCCAGAGGAAAGTAGTCATAGATAAGAATTTTTGTTGATGGAGAATTGCAATAACCACGCAAATTCACAAGGTTTCTATGCTTGATGCTTCCCAAAATCTCAAGCTCTCTTTCAAACAGGCGACCTGATCTTACCCTGCTGTTCAGAGTTTTCTTCACTGCAAACGCACTATTCAAATCCATCACCAATTTGTACATGGTACCAAATCCTCCAGACCCAATGATATCAGTCTCATCAAGTGTTTCAATTCTCTTTATTATATCCTGGGATGTATACGACAGATCTCCATGGAACATGACCAGCTTAACATCTATGATATAGCGCATTCCAGAGAACTTTTTATCAATTACACACCTGAATAGGTTAATACAAGTTTAAAGAGCTTGGAAAAATATACTTATCTGCATACCTGTTTCCTGCAAGAGTTTATGCTCCATTTTTTTGTAAGGTTGCTTGGCCTTGTCATTCTTGCACAAAAAACAGTACCATAAGAAGAACAGAAGCACAACTAGAGTCACGCCCATTGTCACCATCGTTCCAATAAGGATTCCATTTGAAATTCGCCCTAATGGCTTAGTTGATGCTGATAACATCAATAGTAAGAATTCAGTAAATCAAAGTGAAAATATATCAAGCTAAAGTTCCAAATTGCCCAATACAATACGCAACAACAATAGGGCAACGGTGAAATCGAATTCACAACACGTGGCAGGGAATGTGCAAATGAACTTATAAGATACCAATGTGAAGCCTTGGATGTATCACCTAGATCTACATCACAATCCGAGTCTGGAATTACAGCGGCAAATCCCAATGACTTCTTGCAAAGTGTGTCCAATTCTTCACCGCATAAATCCAACTTACCGACGGACCTAAATTTCACATCCAAGAAGTGATTCTCTTAGATTTTACAACAATAAAAATGTTTCAAAAATTCAGAGTGCAAAATATTTGAATTTAACATAAGCAATTTTAAACTTTATATAAATAATCCTGGCTACAGTCATTCACAATAATCTTAATAAAATTACTATTTTCAAAACTGGAATAAGTCTTACCATTTTGAAAACTGTAAGAGCATGCGCCTTAAGCTTTGCATTCTTTTCGATTGGGATGTTAGTATCATGTAAAAACGAGAAGAGACATTTGGATGAAGGCACAATCTCAAAGACTCTGTAACCAAATATGTTTTGCATAATTCAATGACTTTTTATGGTTTTATGCAAGAAGATTTGTTGCAGGGACCAAACAGATTTCCGCGATTGCTAATACAAAATTACCTTAGAAAGAACTTAAACCCTGGTTCAACAGCATTTGCTTTCATGGCATTCCATGATTTCTTAACTAGGGCTTCCTCCTCCTCTCTGAAAGTCCTCAGCCGTACGTTTGTAATTTTGGTTCTCCTTCTGATATGGATGTTACTACCTACATTCAACCAATATGGATGTTTTGTTGAGAAAATCTGGCCAACAGAAATGTGTTATTGAAGAAATAATTACAGATTCTGGAAATCCAGTTGCAACCAATGATGCATTGTCGAGAAAATTAAACATTCAATGGAAAATGTTGCCAAGAGTCGATTGTCTGTTGGTCAAATCTAGCGTGGCTTAAAAATGTTGAATTGAAAAAATATTTGTTGTTGTTAAAAGCTATTATATCAATTGAAAGTAAAACCCACATTTGATTCTGAAAAATACCTACTCATACAAATATACCTGACTACCTTAGTGTAAAGTGATGGAAAGGTTTTGCATTATAACAGAGTACTCTGCCACTATTAGTCTGAGACTCAAAAGTACTGAGTGCTTTATCTGCAGGGAGCCACCAGCTCTCAAATATATACAACAAACAGGACCAAAACATAACAAGTGAAGATGTAAACAATTTATGGCCAATAGCCCCGAGAAAAGAATTTAGTTGCCAAAATGGGCAATATATAGAAGCAAACAAGAACAAAACAACCGAGGGCGAACAAAGCAACCGAGGGCGTAAATATTTTATGGCCAATAGCCCGGAAATGAGAAGTTAGTTGCCAAAATGGACATGGAAAGTCTGGGATTGAATTCATCCCGTCATTCTGAATTAGATACATAAAAGTCACTAGGGCATGGAGACATAGTCTCTGCTTCTAGAATTTGAACAACTTGGTTCATCGTTGGAAGTTCTTGAGGATTGGAAGCTATGCACCTCAAAATGATTTGCAGAACAACCGCCATTCTTTCTTTGCAAGTGCAATCACAACATGTATCAACAATTTCTTCTAGTCTATTTTCCCTCAGTAGTGCGTTCACCTGCATTTGAAATAGAGATAAATATCAATATAGTGTATTCTATTCTATTATATCACTGAAGTTGTAATCTCTCTACACTCCATTAGAAATGCAGCTGTTTAATCAAATAAATTTTCATAACTAACTGTTTTAATATCAAATTATCAGTATTATGATACAATGATAAATTTAAAATTAAATTATTATTACTATGGGAAAGGAAAATATAACTTACCCATCCAACAACATTCGAACCTCTGATTACAAATGATTGGTCTGTTGGCCATTTTCCACTAAGCAACTCTAGCAGAATAAATCCAAAGATGCACACATCAGATTTCTCTGTTGCTCGTCCACTTTGCAGATAATCCGTCCATTGGACCAAGATATATGACTACCTATAGTGATACAAAATCTCTAAATCCTGTAAAGGGGATAGAAGTAAAGGAGACCAGTACCTGGTGCCAAGTAGCCAAATGTGCCAGCTACAATGGTGGTCACATGTGTCTCATCGTCTTCCAAGAGTTTTGCATGACCGAAATCTGATACATGTGACTCCAAATTGTCACCCAACGATATATTGTTGGACTTTACATCATGATGTACAATGCGAGGATAACAATCATGGTGTAGATAAGCTAGACCTCGAGCTGCTCCAATTGCTATTTTTAATCGAGCACTCCATTCTAGAGTTGAATCTGTTTCTCTATTTTTTGGACAACATTGAAAATATTGTGACATACATTAGAATCAGAACTAGTCATATTTAAGGATTCCATGAAAAGTAAAATTCGACAAATTGTTGTCAATATAATACCCATGTAGTAACTCCTCTAAGATCCCCAGAGGCAAGTAGTCATAAATAAGAAGTTTGGTTGATGGAGAATTGCAATAACCACGAAAATTCACAAGCTTTCTATGCTTGATGCTTCCCAAAATATCAAGCTCTCTTTCAAATAGGCAATCTGATCTTACCCCGTTGTTCAGAGTTTTCTTCATTGCAAACACACTATTCACATCCATCACCAATTTGTACACGCTAACAAAGCCTCGAGACCCAATGATATCAGTATCATCAAATGTTTCAATTCTCTTTATTATATCCTCGGATGTATACGACAGATCTCCGTGGAACATGACCAGCTTAGAATCTATGATATAGCACATTCCAGAGAACTCTTTATCAATTACATGCCTGAATAGGTTAATGCAAGTTGAAAGAGCTTGGAAAAATATACTTATTTTCATAGCTCTTTCCTGCAAGAGTTGCTGCTCCATTTTTGTGTAAGGTTGGTTGACCCAGTCATTCTTGCACAAAAAATAGTACCATAAGAAGAACAGAAGCACAACTAGAGTCACGCCCATTGTCACCATTGCTCCCATAAGGATTCCATTTGAAATTTGCCCTGATGGCTTAGTTGATGCTGATAACATTAATAGTAATAATTCAGTAGATCAAAGTGAAATTATATCAAGCTAAAGTTCCAAATTGCCTAATACAATACACAACAACAATAGCACAACGGCGAAATAAAATTCAAAACGCGTGGAAGGGAAAGTGAAAATGAACATATAAGAGACCAATGTGAAGCCTTGGATGTATCACCTGGATCTACATCATAATCTGAGTCTGGTATTACAGCTGTAAATTCCAATGACTTCTTGCAGAGTGTGTCCAATTGTTGACATAAATCCAAGTTACCGACGAACCTAAAATTCACATCCAAGAAGGGGTTCTCTTAGATTTTACAACAATAAAAATGTTTCAAAAATTCAGAGCGCAAAATATTTGAATTTTACATAAGCAAGTTTAAACTTTATATAAATAATCCTCACTACACTCGTTGACAATAATCTTAATAAAATTACTATTTGCAAAAATGGAATAAGTCTTACAATTTTGAAAACTGTAATAGCATGCCCCTGAAGCTTTGCATTCTTTTCGATTGGGATGTCGGTATCATGCAAAAACGAGGAGAGCCGTTTGGCTGAAGGCACAATCTTAAACACTATAACCAAATAAATGTTTTGCATAACTCAATGACTTTTTATGGAAGAAGATTCTTTGAAGGGAACAAACAGATTTCCGCGATTACTAATACAGAATTACCTTAGAAATAACTTAAACCCTAGTTTGGCAGCATTTGATTTCATCTCATTCCATGATTTCTCAACTACGACTCCCTGCTCCTTTGTAAAAATCCCTCGGTCGTACATTTGTAATTTTTCTTCTCCTTCTGATATGGATGTTACTACCTACATTTAACCAATATGGATCTTTTGTTGAGAAAATTTGGCCAATAGAAATGTGTTATCGAAGAAATAATTACAGATTCCGGAAATCCAATTGCAATCATGATGTACTCTTGACAAATAATTGCAGAATTGAGATAAGAAATAATGGGAGAACTAACCCTCTTATCATCCCCATCGTCCCGAATCACTATTGCAGGCAAACCCAGATCTTTAATTGTATCCCATACCTCTGGGACAGTTATTATGAGTTTGGCTTTCGAATCCGGGACTTGTTTGGCTACTTCCATAACGTTATACACCACAATCACTATTAAATAAATCCATACAATGGAAAATTGTAATTTCATAGTTATAAACAATTTTTATGCATCAAAGCCCTTGAGCGAGTATCCCACCGATTACGAGGGGCCATGATAGTTGTATGCACGAAGGCTTCGAGAGTGTTCCTTACGAAACCTTAACTCAAACTCAATAACCAAACCCTCATGCCGGAAAATGCACAATTGCTCGAGAGTAGCTCCAGGAGAGCATGAGGGTAGTAATTCTAACTACCACGTCAAACATGAGCCGTCAATTTGAACTCGGCGCATGGAATCCCTTATTTCGGGCATCCCACTGATTACGAGGAGCCCTGACAGATGTATCCACGAAGGGTTCGAGAGTATTCGTTAGGAGGAATTGAGACACTGGTGGTCCTACCCGTCCTATCAATGCAATTGGCGGCAAGAGGCATCATTACACAATAACACCCCAAAACAGATAACCTATCAGAAAATTAGAAAATAAATTTAAAATAATAAAAAAGCAGGGTTGTTTAATATAACCCATAGTTAACATTATAACAGGGTTATTTAATTTTTGGTTAGCCCTCCAACTAATTGAATTTCAACGCATTTTCGAATGCATATATCCACTACCGCTGGACGGATAATAAACTAAAAACAAAGTACATTAAAAAAAACAAAGTTTTTCAAGAAAGAAAAGAAAATTAAAAATAGTAAAAAACAAGAGCACATGTAGATATGCATCCACAACTTGATACAACTTTCCACCAAAATAAACCTCTTACCTAGAGAGGTACTTCTTGAGAGCTGGTTAATATTAAATCTGGATGGGGGTAGTTAGGGTCTAAGCAAGAAAATATGAGAATAATGGGGGTAATAATGCATCACAATGATAGTATCATTTTTGCTTTCTTTATTGGGATACCAAACAAAAGCTAAATTTGAGGCTCCAATTCAGGGACTAACTTAAGTACTAAATAAGGAAATGATACGTAATATTGAAAGAGACTTTACCTTCCAGTAGTTGGGTTTTAGAAAAATGTGGTACCAGAGATTGGAGTATTCAAGATCTCTCAAAGGAAATTAGGTGTCTTTTTGCAAAGATTATTTTAATAAGGTATTCCTATGTAACAAGATGGTACAATAAAATGAGGAACCAGATATGTAACTACTATCATTTGGGCCTAAAGAAAATTTAAGTGAGAGTTCATACCACTCCATGTTGAAAGAAAATAAGGGAATGTGTGACACATGTGGATGTATGGGAATACTGGCACGTCTAGTCATGTTAAATATACAATTCCTTCAAACTTGTTACCTCACCAAGCCATGGTCACATCACATCCATGATACAACTGCCAGGAAGAGACTATATCATGTCAGGTGGCCTAAGGTTCGACCAGAGAATGTAGGGGATTGACAATGAATGGAGTTGAACAAAGAGGATTGGTATAATTAAGCTAAGGTTTTTAGGAACATTGAGTTTAAATGGAAAATTCTACTGAAGCTCATAAAGGATAATGATACAAAATTCACAGATGGAAAAATCACAGACCTGGAGGACAACATAACATATGGCAACCTGAACATTAATAATAGATTGAACCATTTCAATATTGACCAAGATATTGGTAATTCAAATATCTAAGAGAGTTGAGGGGGTGTAGAAAACATCAGAGTCAGACTCTTCAATAATGATGCATGAGAGCTAAGGTTGCAGGCCATCGTATTTGCAACCAAAATATGAAGAAGTTTCTTCATGTTTTAATTTAATTATAGGATTATTGTTCTTTGAACTTTGATGAGTTTTTCCACAAAATTTTTAGAAATTAGAACCTAACTCCATACAAGGTGTTTTTCTTTTTCAAAATGTTTTTAGGATTATCTATGAGTCTAGTCTAATGGACTATGTTTGACACTGCCCAAAATAATTCCACAAAATTACTAAAAGTGAGGGGAGTGAAAGGAAAAAAATTGACTCCCTGTGTTCCCTAAAGACTAGGAAGCCCCAACCCATATGACTGTCTATTTTGTCAAAGCCTAATTGGAATTGTAACACTAGAAGGAAAGTTAAAGTAATCCATACAAATGGATACATAATGAGAATTCTTTGAAATAAAAAATATGGTGAAGTCTACTCAATGCTTACATATTGGCCCTTCCTATTTTTTTTTCTTTTTTAAATTAAGTATGGGTGGGGATTGGGGTAGAAGCTGTGAGTGTCATGTTTTGGGGAGTTTTTGGGTGAAGAACTTTTGTTCATATATTTCTATGCAATGGTTGTGGTAGTTGATATTGTTTTCAAATGATAAATTTGATGCTATGTTTGAATGTGTTGATGGATTGGGAATGCTTGAGCTTATATTGTATGGGGGTTAAAGGATGCTTATGTCAGATTCAACTTAATTGATGTGATGTATAAAAGGCAAGGTAAATAAACATATTTATCAACACAATATAGAAGTAATAACACACAGTAACAAGAAAACAATATAGAAGAAATCACACACACTAACAACCTCAAGAAGTACGCTAGGAAAACTTGGACTCTAGGGTAAAACCCAGCAAACGGAATTCCATGGGACCCTCACAAAGATGGTAAATCCTTGGCCCTTTACAGCTCATGATTGGGGAGCCCACATTTGATCAACCCTTGTAAAACTACAATGGAAACAAATAAGCCTATTTATAGGATTCTTTCCATCCAAATATAATTGGCATAATACCATGGGCAAGAGACCACTAGATATAGACTAGTTGTAACGTTGTTTTGGGAAGTTGCTAATTTGGTTTTACCATAAATATAATATTAAAATGTATTTTGTCTGCTTTACATTAGAAGAGATTCGAGACTGGGTTGAGTTGATTTAACACATGGCTCTTCTAGCAAGAGAATATGTTTAACGTCGATCATTATTTTCTTTTGATTAGGCTTCATTATGTGTTGTTGGAGACAATGATTCCTATGAAAGGGTTACTGAGTTTGGTGATGATGTTGTTATTGCTTTGTAAGTTTCCATTCTTTTCTAGCTTAATTGATGGGTTTTAAAGAAATCTCTTCCAACGCTTTGCATTTTGTGTGGTTGATTGAGTTTAGATTTCTTAATTCTTGTTGATTAGTTGACCAGCACCTAGTTTTTCTCTATTCGAATGTCACTTTTCCAAATACCCCTATTTGCAAGGCTAAACATGGAGGATTTAAGGATACTCTTGCTGATGCCTTTCTTTCTCATGTTTTGAAAGTCTAGATTAGTGGTTACACCGATAAATCAATTGATTATTTTTTTGTGCAGTTTGTAAATTTTCCTCTTAAGCATTATGGTCCATGAACCATGAGTACACATATTTGTCTCTAAATGTTCTCTAGGTTCCTGCATGCATTGCTTGACAAGACTCGACCTAATCCAATTGAAATTGGTGATATTGTAGTGGGTACTGTTATTTCACTTGGCTCTCAACATGCCACTAAGTGCAGGATTGCTAATTTTTATGTGGGATTCCTAGGTGTATATCCTACCATTTCATGTGTCAAATGAATTATTTTCTTGTTGGATGCCTAAGTTTTTGTGGCAATTGCATGATGCTTACCATGACATCTCTCTAGAGACTACCTGCCAGGAGTCACTCAGGACTGTCAATAGACATTTCTCTTCAGGCCTACAAGTAGTTGCAGATGTTGTAGCTGCAATTAAAGCTAGGTTTTCTGACACTAGTATTTCAATATCTATTTACTACCATTGAATTATCATAAGAAGTTTCAATTTAGATACATTTTTTATTTAAATTTGTCTACTTCAGGCATCAATGCAGTAGTGAAGTCAGTGACTATCAATCCTTTGACATGGGAAGGTTTTGCCAATTCAAAGATAGGGATCAATAAAAGTTAATGATGTTGTAAATATAAGGCTTTTAATTTTTTTTAATAGTTACAAATTGATGTTTATGTCCATACTCTTCTATGTCTTTACTATTGCCTTCATATATATATATATATATGTGTGTGTGTGTGTGTGTGTGTCTACACTCACACCTTCACGAGGATATATATATAATTACTTCATTAAAGATTTGTGTGAAAGGCACTAATGGATTTTTCTTCCCCTTGCAATAGGTTGAATTTTTTAGAAAAGCACAAGATTGTATTTTTCCCCATGGGTATCACCTCAAGAAATGTAGTTGGGCACTATGGGGTTTCACGTCAACACCGGGGCCAAACAACAGTATATGGATGCTATTTTAAGCTTTTGATTTGAGTGAAGTTAATGTTGGTGCAGTTCATATGAATTAATCAATGAAGGTAAGGAATGGGAGTTGAATATTAACATCTAGAATTTTTTATTTTTATTTTATTTTTATTTTTTATTTTTTATTTTTATTATTTTTATTTTTTTTATTTTTTTTTATTTTTAATTTTTATTTTTATTTTTTTTTCAGGTTGAATCTCATAGGTGCGCAACAACAAAAATTGTAGGGAAGTTCACATATGAGATCATCTAAGTTGAAACAAAGGTACAAAACATCAATTTTCTGTAATTTCCAAAGTTGGAGTTGCCGAAGAGTTGCTGCAATGGTACTTAATGTGTTTCTTATTTTTGTGATGAAGATTGTTCATCCTAAAACTAGAGATGAAAAGCACATGACGATATCTGTTGACAATGGAAATCATCCTAATGTTTCTCTTTCTGATTTAGGGAAACTCAGACCTGCATTTAAGAAGGGGCAAACACCAGTGCTAGTATAGATCTATTACCTAAAAATATACCATTCAAGGTTTTCCTATTGTGGGTCAAGGAGTGTGTTGGAAGATCGAAGATAGTTCCTTGGTTCTCATTGGGAAGGGCACTTCGATTGGAAGTCTACAAAATCATATTTAACAAATTAAACGAAGAGAGTTTCCATCATTTAACTTAAATTCCCAAGAGAGAGTATCCACTTGGAAATCAAGGGTGGCTCTCTTCGATGAAACTAAAATTGGAAGTTGCTCATATTGTAGCGTAGGAAACATTCTAAGAGCTATCAAAAAATACTTTGTATCTCTTCTAGACAAACTAAATCAACCTATATGGGCTCCAAACCCTTTCAAGGTGTATGTTCCAAAACTTGGATATATGCATTCCCTTGACAACCTACAACCCATTTCTCCTTGGTGCGTAAAAAGGTTTAGAAAACCACAATGCCCCCTAAAGGAAAACACATTCATGTGGTTTCTCCTTTGCAACAAGGACCCAAGATGGGAAAAGTTGTAAAAGAATTCCTTCCATGCGCCTAGCAAATGTGCCCATTGTTCGCAATCACATAAATCAATGGAACACTTGATTATCAAATATCCCTATATCCAATCAATATGGCATGTCACCCATAGTCTAAAGACATCTCTTATGTCTAGGAGTAACACTCTTGAGAAGAGGCTCTAAATGATTGGTTTTTAGGGCATCAAAGGGCTCAACATAAGGATCTTCCTTTCTCTATTGCTTGGAGGGTGTGGGTAGAAAGAAAGCATGCCATATTTGACAATGTTGGGATTTCCTTCCTGAAAATTGCCACATAAAGTATGGCTATTATAAATTATTATGATCCTTATAAAAAAATATTTGCCTAATCCCATGAAAAGTAACATCTCTATCAAAGCAAACCTTCCTTGGGCCCTTTTTGATGGAGTTACCCAAATTTCACCTTCTAAAAGGGGCGCTGATGGGCTTCTCCTTCTCTCTCGTTCTCATTTAATATGCTTTTTAGCTTGTAACAATCCTGCCTCAAAAAACTATGTAGACTTAATGTCTCTAAAACGTTTTCTTCAAGTACCTCAAGAATACAGGTTTTCCTACCTTCATGTGCATGGAGACTCAAAGCCAATCATAAATTGGCTGAAAAGAGCCTCTAAACTTTTGAGCTACCACTTGCAGCCTCTTTTTCAAAAACTACAACTTACCTTCTATTTTTATATTTATCAAATTTTTACCATGTATACAGGAACATGAATCAAGAAGTAGACAGATTGTCCAAAGCCGTCTTGGAAATGGACCCAGCCTCATTGAAAGTCATGACTTCTAAGGAAGGCCAACAAGTTGATCATGACACTTGGCACTAAATAATCTTTTTACTCTCTCTATTCTTTTTTCTTGAATATGACAAATGATCTTATCATTGTTTTCATCTGCTCTATATGATCATTTTGACTATAACAAGCATGTAAATTATATATATAGGGGTGGTTAAATTATTAAATTTTGGACTGTGGGCAACAGATCTATGTAGCTAATACGAAAATAGATGTACCCTTTTGAGAGGGTGGTCACTTGACAAATGACATGGCTACAAATTCTTTTTGTTTTTGTAGATCTAGACATTTTTGGACAAACATTTTTTGAGGTTCCATGAGCTTCGGGAATTCCTACTAGGATATATGGATGTAATTTTATTCTCAATATAAAATTACGAGATTTATTTTCCAAAGGAAAAAAATTGCACCTTCATGACAAAATAAGAAAATAACATATTACTTTGAAACTGCATCTCATCGAAGACTAGCACAAGACATGTTCTAGTAGTAAGCTATGCAAAATGAGATGTTTACTTTTTTTACATGTAAATTAGAACCCCACCATCTAGCCACCCATCCTCTAGCTATTGAAGAAGAAAGGGATAATCCTCACAGATCATAAAAAGTTTTTATCAACCACTTGCTCACGAAGAGTGAACAAATCACAAGGAAGATTGAAATTGGTTGAGGTGAATAACGATCTCTTCTTAACCACTTGAGATAGACACAATTCACAGGATGACTTGATTATTATACTAGACAACAATCATAATACCTATATAAGTTAGTTAGAACCAAAATATCCAACCAATAAACCACAATCCTAAAGGAGAATGGCATTCTTTATTTCAAATAGAAAAAATGAATGTTGCAGAGATCAGGAAATCACCATAGAATATGATGGTGATTCCAATATGAAAAGTTGACAACAATAGGATAAGTATAATAGTTTTGAATGTTCCATGTTAAAGTCAAGTGAGAAATCATTGATTATATGATTAACTTATTAGAATTACCAAAATGTTGGGTAAGATCTACCCAAAAAAATAGTTTTAGACATAAAAATTGCCAAAAAAGTCACATAATAATATTTAAATGGATTTGGAAGAAAGGATTAATAGGTGGTGACTCTATGCATGCTTGGGGCCTCCAACCAAATATCCATTTGATCTAGATGACATCACTATGATTAAAAACTCACAATGTCATCATGATTGTATTTGAATGAGATATAGACAATCAATATGTTATTGGTGCATCCTTTAAATAAGAACCCAATTTAGAAAACAAATTACGTATAAACTTGATTCAACTAAGAGATCTCATCAATTGATAAAGTGATACACTTGAAGGACCTCAAAACTTGTAACCTGTAGATATGATGATATGAAGTTTAAACCTCAAATTATAGAGACTTTGTAGCTAATTTTGGAATTATGGGTCTCCAACCATTTACCTAAACTCACAAAATATGACATTAGGATTGTAACTTCACAAAATACATACATGTGTTTTTCCTGGACATATGCATTGAATAAAGAATTATGATTCTTTGAAGTAAACCTAGGCAACTCGTGGAGTAGCAGTGAATGAAGATGATAGGGTATGGACATCCTTACTTGTGCTCTAAAATGGCCTAGCCATTAGTAACAAAAGAGAACATACTTTTTCAAATAGAGAACAAATGATTGGAATCTTCCGAGTTTAACAGAGGAATTCAAGGATCTCGTTTGTCCTTCATGAAAGAAGTACAAAGACATCAAGAGGAATCTAAACACTAATGGAGATAGAATGTTTAATCAATCATTAAAAATTAAAAAAGACAGATACCTATCAAAGGTTAGTGTTGTTACTTTTCGTGATAGGTTTAAGGCTCTGAAATGATCTAATGGAACTGCTAAAATTGATAATTATTCAAAGATATTATAAGAAAATCCATCATAGAGGATTATTAATGTATTTGTGACTTGGTGGAGATGGGATAAAAGATTGGGAAAATAGAAAAATCTTATTCTGAAAACATCCTCATGTGGTTTTCAACCATTGAATAGCAAATATAGTATTGAAAATTTAATTACTTTCAATTACCTAGAAGCTAGGACAAGAAATTGGTATGCATATGCATACACTGAAATTCAGTTCATAACTCAGTTCGATAGCAGATTTAAAAGGCTAAATTATAGTAAGTAGTTTATTTCATGACCACACATTTGCATCATCTCATCTTGAACAATGAGGATGAATATAGAAATGGAATCGTCATTACTTTACACAAAGAACATATTTAAAATAACCTTTAACCAGAAAATTTTCATTTTGCATAGGTGCTATACTTAACTATTTATTTTGTTAGAGATGAATGCAACTTTAATTCTATGAGGAGCGTTTTGTAGACAATGAAAATTTAAAATAGCATTTAATTCATTGATTGATTTTACACAACATTCGTTGTGAAATTTCTCTGGAGGATGATGCTATGAAACCAGCTCACAAAAAGATAGAAAAGATAGTTGAACGCCTTATAATTCAACCTCTTCGAGGGGAAAGCTCCTTTACATTACACAAATGAACAATTCTTGGATGATACAAATGACAAAACCTCTTTTCTATATATAGGAGTCTAAGGAGTCACAATATAACCAAGCTGAACTAACAATAATAATATAAAGGCACAAAAATAACAATATAGGGATTCTATGGGGCACAATAATAAGAATATGGGGACAATAGGGGCACAACAACATTGATAAGGGATACAACTACAATAGTAATGGGGGCATCACTAGTATTATAGGGACCTAGCATGCCTCTCTCCTTCAAAAAAGTGTTGTCCTCAACGCTTGAGTAGTTATGGATGCTTTTGCATAAAATTCTCATCCTCCCATGTGGAATCTTCAGTGGATAAGTTCTTCCACTTGATGAGATACTTTGAAATGGATCGATTTTGTAGCTGTCGAGTTCTTATTCTATGATTGCTTGTAGTTCCAATATAATTTTTCCTTCCTCATCAAGTTCTAGCAATACTGTTTGAACTGGAAGCTTGTCACCTATAACCTTCTTTAAACATGAAACATGGAAAACTGGGTGCACTCGAGAAGCTGCAGGAAGCTCCAATTTGTATGCCATAGTACCAATATTTTGCAACACCTTGTACGGACCATAATACTTTGGTGATAATTTATTATCCTTCATAGCTTGCTTGAGGGACATTTCTTTATATGGTTGTAGCCGTAAGAATACCCAGTCACCTACATAAAAAATTCTTTCACTTTGATGTTGATCTGCTTGTTGTTTCATTCTATTATGCGCCAACATGAGGTTATCCTTTAAGAATTAGAGAACTTGTTGTTGATGCTTGATGTGATGTTCCAATACTTGAACCTTTAGAATATTCTCTTAAATATGATGTGATGGATGGTGGCTGATATCCATACAGTGCCATAAATGGGGTCATTTTTGTTGCAGTATGGAAGGAAATGTTATACCACCATTCAGCTAGAGGCAACCATTTGACCCATTGTGTCTGTTTATCAGATACAAAGCAACAAAGGTATCCTTCCAAACATGTGTTTACTATCTCAGTTTGCCCATCAGATTGAGGATGATAAGATGAGCTATGAGCTAACTAAGTACCAAGACAAGAAAATAATTATGTCCAAAAATTTCGAGTAAAAATGGGATCTTTGTCACTTACAATAATCTTTAGATTTCCATGTAGCTTTTGAATTGTTTGCATAAATGTAGTAGATACTGTACTCACTTTAAATGGATGTGATAATGCACAAAAGTGTGCATACTTGGTAAGTTAGTCAACTACCACCATGATGACACTCTTTCCCTTAGACTTGGGTAAACCTGTGATAAAATCCATTGAAACCTCCTCCCAATGTTGGCTTGCAATGGATAAAGGTTGTAATAGACCCGGTGTCTTAATTGTTTCAGCTTTGTTTTATTGGATAACCAAACATTCTGCCACAAACTTTTGAATATCTACCATCCAAAAAAATTCCTTCTTAACCCTGTTGTAAGCTTTTAAAACCCTGAGTGCCCTCCTAAGGGAGAAACATGCAATTCCAGAAGAATTTTTTGTTTGAGTTGGGAATTCTTAGAGAGGTATAAGCGATCTTTATACCATAAGAAATCATTTTTCCAGCTAAACGTATCAGATGTACTGGAATATTGTTGTAACTTTCGAATAAGTGCCCACACTTCTTCGTCATTCTTCCATTCCTCCCTTGCTTCGTTTATCCAATCTGGTTGGATAATAGAAATGGCGTACAACAACGCTTCCAAATCCTCATCCTTTCTTGAGAGTGCATCTGCCCCAACATTTTTCTTCCCTTTTTGTAGATGATTTCAAGTCATAACCCAACGTCTTTGTGACCCATTTTTTTTGTTCTTCATAGGATAATCTTTGTTCTAAAAAGTATTTAAGGCTATCATGATCCGTTTTTACCTTGAAGTGTCTTTTCATTAGGTAGGGTCGCCATTTCTTAAGTGCATGTAGTATTGCCAACATTTCCTTCTCATAAATAGCTTTGTGTAAATACTTTCTCTTGATTGGACGACTTTCGGAAGAAATGGGTCTTTCATCTTGCATTAAAATAGCACCAATTCCATTTCCTAAAGCATCACATTCCATAATAAAGGTTTTTGTGAAGTATAGTGTAGCTAATACTGGTGCTTGGCACATTTCCTCTTTAAGATGTTCGAAGGAATTTGTTGCTTTTGGAGTCCATGAAAATGCATCTTTCTTCAATAATGTTGTTAGAGGTACTACTATCTTCCCATAATTCTTAACAAACATGCGATAATACCCTGTCAACCTGAGAAATCCTCACAAATGTTTTATGGATGTGGGGATTTTCCATTCCTTAATGGCTTTAATTTTGCTAGGGTATACCTTGACTCCTTCATGAGATACAATATGATGCAAATATTCCACCTCTTATACTCCAAAGAAACATTTGGATCTTTTTGCATATAATTGTTTCTCCTCCAATAGTTGTAGCACCCTGTCAACATGTTCAACATGATCCCTCCAAGACTTGTTGTAGATTAGTATATCATCAAAAAATACTAACACAAATTTTCTAAGGAAAGGTTTGAAAATGGAATTCATCAAACCTTGAAATGTAGAAGGTGCATTGGTAAGGCCAAAAGGCATAAAAAAAATTCAAAGTGACCCTCATGAGTTCTAATGCTATTTTTAGAATGTCTTCAGTCTTCATTCTAATTTGATGATATCCTAAACGAAGATCCAACTTGGTGAAGTAAATTGATCCATGCAATTAATCCAATAATTCGTCAATGACAGAAATGGGAAACTTATCTTTAATAGAGAGCTTCTTGAGCTCCCTATAATCCAGACACATGGGCCATGATCCATCCTTCTTGTGCACCAATAATAATGGAGCAAGGAAATAACTTTGGCTAGGTTGAATTATACCATCCTCTAGCATTTCTGCAACCATACGTTCAATTTCACTCTTTTGGGAATAGGGATATCTGTACGCCCTAATGTTTGGAGGAACACTTCCTAGAATCAAATGAATAGCATGATCATGATCACGAATAGGTGGGAGACCTTTGGGAGTCTCAAATACCTTGGAATGATTTTCCAAGACTTTTTGGAGATTTGCACAAATAGATGATTTCGATGTGGAAACATCTAGTGAACATAATTGTGCAATCACACTTCATTGTTCCTTTTTTAGAAGCTTTGTCATACTGTTAGAGCTGATTATCTTTCCCGGTTTCCATGCAATACCCCTTAATTCAACTTCATTTCCTTCTGCATAAAATTTCATGTAAAGTTATTCAAAGTTAAAAGCTATTGTACCCAAGGATTGTAGCCATTGAACTCCTAGTACAACATCAACACCTCCATTGGAATGGAAAGCATTGGGCTATTCAATACATATTCTCCCATGGATAGCTTGATATTATGGCACTTTCCAGGGCAATTTATCATTCCTCCACTTGCAACCATCACTTGACACTCTGGTGCTGGATATAGAAATAAATTCAATTCCTTTGCTATCTTACAATGAACAAAATTATGGGTACTTCCTGAATCAATCAACACTATTACCTTTTTCTTCTTGATATCTCCTTCTATCTTCATGGTTTGAGGAGTGGTAATTCCAACCAATGCATTACAAGAAATGGTTAGATCCATTTCTTCCTTATGTAGGCTTTGTTCTTGGAGTATATCCTCTTCTTTTGACCTTTCTTATTCCTTTTCATCTTCCTCTTAACAATCTATGTAGAATAATTTCTTCTCACCACACTTATGACCTTTAGTGTATTTTCTATCACAACTGTAACAAAGCCCTTTTGCTCTTTTTTCTTCCAATTGTTGTGGTGTTATCCTTATAGTTTGTGGGAGGTCAGGGAAACAACACTTCCATCTTTATAGTTGTGAGTGGTAGGCTTCTTGGTTGCCATAATTTTGCTTTCCATTTTTCTTGCTAACCTGAATGCCCTCTCTAACGAATCAGGTTCCCAAAGGCCAACATCATGTTGGATATTATCCTTTAAAGTCCCTATGAACACATCAATCCAATGCTCCTATGGAATATTTTTTACCCTTATGTTCAATTTTTGGAACTCCTCAATGTGCTCCATCATTGATCCCTTTTGTTTGAGACTTATCAATTGGTTAAAAAAAGTGTTACTTTTTGTATCATCATAATGTCCTGTTATTTCTTCCGTAAAAATTGCCCAAGTGAAAATTTGTTTACGAGAGAAAATCCATTGGTACCATACAAACTAATTTGGTTCCAAATATAAAGTTGCAATATGTACCTTTTGTGTGTTTTGCACATTATTGAAATCGAAAAATTGCTCCATCTCTAGTATCCATGTTGCGGGATCCTTGCCATCAAACTTCCTCATATCGATTTTTGGAATATGGTGGGTCTTCAATCCAACATTAGAGTCTATGAAATCATGACTAACATTTTTTTTGTTCTCATCATGAGTTCCCTTTACTACCCTTTCACCATTAGTGACCATTTATTGTAGCAACTTATTCAAATTTATCTACAATTCTTCCATCTTATCATCGAGGCCATCCATCTTAGCCTCCATGCCATTCATCTTAGCTTCCATGCCATTCTTTAAACCATCCAACTTATCTTCCACGCCATACATATTAGTTTATACATCATTGTTTAAACCATCCATCTTATATTTTGTTACTTTTTGTGTGAGTGACATTTGTTGCACTTGGTCTCGTAATTTTGATATATCATGTTGCATTTCTTCCTCTTCTTCATGAGTCATGCTAGAGCTTTCAGGTTGCTTACTAGGTGTTTGCATTTTCTTTCATTGGGGCATCAATTACCGATAATAATTCCTTACTATGCCCTTTGAATTCCTTCAAACTAATTTTTCAAACCAAGCTTATGCAAAATTAGAAAAAACTACACACCTTTTTTCACTTTGTAGGAGCGCAATATTGAATCTGATGTATCTCTGTAATTTTGGATCATCCAGTTTTGAAATTGCGATCTATAGTAGCCTCCTTTGTCCTCTTTCCAATGCCACCAGTCTAATCGAATTTAGATTCTCCAAGGAAGAGTTATGCACAATCTCCCAAGATGACCTGACTATAAACCTTTCTAGAAGTGTGAAATTGTATGAAGTGCGACGTGTCACTGTTTTGACCTTAGTATCTAAAAAATATACACAGGAAACTACAATCCATCCTCTTTCTGTAAATTCTTACTAAATTTCGATCTGATGCTCAAAACAAAAGTTATGATGATTTCCTCAGGTCACCTATTTGGAATGAAATTCAGGAGTCTGCAAAAAGGCCAACTTCCTCAGATCATATTTCTGCAAATATAGCGCGAAACGCTTTGAAATTCAGACTCGAGGTTCATAACAATTTCATCCCAAATGGGTTTTTCTTTAGCGTCTGAAACATCATAGAAAAAATTTATAGCACAAATGCCACGTTGACCTATTTGGAGCAACGATACCCTAGAATTCAAAGCTCTGATACCAAATGTTATGAAACCAACTCACAAAAAGATAGAAAATGTTAGACACACATGGGCAACAAAGGAATTTGAAATATAAAACATGAGAATACTTTTTCTATTAACAACTGGTATACATTTATAGTACATTGTTTGACCGTTGGGTTTCACATCCCAAGGTCTCTTGGACTTCTTTTTGTCTATTCGGCTTCCACACTAACCCATTAAGGATTAGGTGTCCAACATTCCCCCCCTTAATCCGGAGGGTTATGTATGAGTCCAAGAAGAGAGCTGTAATAGAAAATGTGCAAAAATGCATGGCAGCACTAGGATGAATGTGCTCTCTGAAATGTTGGTATAAAGGGCAGTGGTTTAAGGATGACCACCAACACTAGAACGCTTAGTGTAGTTCTCGAAACTCTTCCAAAACTGACAAGAAGCTGAAGTCTTCTGCTAGAGGAAGTACTCCTATTGTTTTCAAGATGGAAACCTTCAACCAATAAAGGGAGGTCTCACCCCGCATAAAAGGGAGAACTTCAACCTGAAAAGGGAAGTCTCAACCTGTGATGGTTTAAGGATGACCAACAACTCTTGAATGCTTAATGAAATTCCTCGAACTCTTCCAACACTAGCAAGAAGCTGGAGTCTTCTACTAGAGGAAGTGTTCTCAATTTTGTTCCTCGAATTCTTTCAAAGCTGGCAAGAAGTTGAAGTCTTCTGCTAGAGGAACTGTCCCAGATTACCAACTGAAGGCATGCTCAGGGGAATCTTTGCTTCTCGCTACAACTTTCAAACTAGTATGGCAAGCTGTGGCTCAGGCTCGCTTGATGTGACTTTGAAGCTTGTAGATGACCATCATTTCCTCCCCTGTAAGATACAAGGTGAGATTATGGAGAAAACTCATCTGCAAGATTGTTCAATACTTTGCAACAAGTTCTGACATGTGATCGAAATATATTCTTGGTTGGTGATGCCCATTGCCAAGAAGCGATCCATCCAAGATGAATCTTTGTTCTTGTAGGACATTTGTTTTAGAAGCATCTGTGTGAAGAATGGGTGGTTTTATGATAGTGCTTACATGGATGAAGATCAAAACAATGATATTTCAAATCACCAACTCAATCACAGTGTTGACATTTCACAATCTGTGTTGTTGTTGTTGCTGTGGAAGTGGGGCAGAATCTGGAACAACTGGATGTGAGCTATCATGAGGAGCAGGTGAACTGTCATGAATGAATCCAACACTTTGAAACTGAATGGCTTATGAGTAGTTTGGAATATGAATGGACAAGTCCTTGTCATATCTAAGACCAGTTCTATGCTTGTTGTGGGCAAGCTATTCCCAAGGTCTGATGATGGAATTGGGAAGTGCACACTGAGTTTCTGCATCTGCATGTACGACTATTGCTTTGTTGGGTAGTAAATCTGAACCAACTGTAACATTATTGACTTGCTTCTCATGGGTTGCAGTTTCAATGTTCTGAACAGAAACATGTTTAGAATGACTCCTTTGTTTTATTTCTTCTTGCTATAGCTGAGATTCAAGCTGCAGAAAATAAATTTTCTCTTGTGCATTTTGTAGATAGACTTGAATGTCTGTGAGAGAAACTTTGCTGATTTTTAATGTATCATGAGTAGTAGACAATATGAGAGTTTTGAGGAACTCTAATACTTCATTGATTCTGGCCATTTTTTTTCAATGTCAAAATTACACCTTAAAAAACTAAACACAACTGCTACTCAATGCAGACAAGTAATACCCACTCACATTACATAGCAATATATTTTACAAATGTCAGCAAATGATCAGTGTGCAACTAGTAAGCACCAGAAAGACTACTTTTATAAAACAATCATCGCCTTTATACAGCCCACCAAAGTCTTATGCAGCAGTCGAATCAAGGAATCAATGCATATGTATGTAGACAAAAAACTATAATCAGTTTTAAATACAATGCCACACTACGGTAGTAGCAACTACAAACTTGTTTGGATCTTTCAAATACTCCTTCACTTTCAAAGCAGAAATGATGGCTATCAAAACTTCAACAACTATAGAACCATGTCATGGACAGGACATGAATGCTCATGTATAAATGCGTTGACTAGGGTACGAACAAATATTCTCTAATCTTGCCACTTTCTTCAAGGAAAACAATCTTCCCTCATATATCACATAGAATTTATGGAGAGCTAACAACGCATATGCCAGAATGAGGAGCAACCATGAGATTTTAAGAGGAAAATTTCTTAATATATAAAACTTGACAAAAATAGAAAAGGAACAATGCTTTGAACTCTGGATTCAAAACCTCTCACGTTTCGATTTCTTCATCAGGAAGGGATGCATTTAAAACCATTTTTCATGGCCCATGTGGAATGAGAATTTGTTGTCACATTACTTGCAATCACAGAATATAGTTAACGCCAAATAAATGGAAATGGACAAAGCAACATTTGTGATTTCTTTGATCTCTATTTGAATCATCACTGTTTTCACACCATACACTGTCATACCATAAGAAACCTCCTTGAATGCATCATATGTAGCACATACACTTTGGGAAAGATTGATAAACACGCCATCCTCACCTCTGCTTTACAATGCCTACTACATCCACGGTTGAAGATGCACGTCCAGCAACCCAAATGTTCTAAAATTAACAGAGGAATTCACACCCAGATTTGTGCAATACCAATGATCTCTGACAATACTAAGTTAGCCTGCAACTATAATCAAATGTTGTCTCTGGATTAAGCAAATTGACTTTCCTAGAAAATAGTAAATTCATTCAAGAAGATTATTGCTTCAGGAATTAAATGCATATTTGTAACACTCGTTACAGGATGATAGTAGCAATTCTTATACCAGTGAAGTATTTGATCTCCAACAATCACACTACAGGCATCTATTCCTTGAAAGCGACAATGTACACGAAATTCGTTCAGAATTTCAGCAAGCATTCATATGTGACAGCAGGCTTCAGTGGATTAAGACCCTTACACCCTTAATTTGGACATTGCTCCAATCACACCATCGAAGCATGTACAAGGGAACTTATCCATCAAGCCATGCACAGAGAAACCCGTCTCAAAACTTGATCTACCCAAATGAGGATGATTGTAATCAGCACCTGGCTTACTCAAATAATAAATTTCGGCTTAAAGGAATGGCTTTCCTCAGCCCAGCATCATAGCGTATGGCAATTTCGCGACTTATCCTCGGACTTCTAAAAACGACATCCATTCTCTAGCACAAGAAATTTTTGGAAGTATCCCTAAATGTCCTGTGGCTCTGCTTGTGACAATATTTCACATCCTATAGTCCATACGCTCCAGACTTCAAGTAACAAATAGCCTAGTGATACATGAATTTTTCTGACATTGATTTGGTAACCTTTAAACAAGTATTCAACTCTTTCCATAGGGTGCAATCAACTCAACATTCGTGATAGTCATTGATGTTCCAAAAATAATGCGACCTTTTCCCCAATACCTTCAGGTGACAGAGCAAGGCTCTCAGCCTCCTAGAGCAAAGGAAAAAAACTCTTCCCACAAGGTTCGACCTTTAGTTAGGAATTTCACTCAGTCAACATCAAATAGTTGGGGTATCACTGCCACAGAACTTCACGTTTTGTACCTCTAGCCATATGAATACAACCCATGAATCTATTGATAACGCTTAGAACAATTTGGTCCTGGTGTTTAAACTATTTCTTTTGATATTAACTCGGCCTCTAATCTCTAGGAAGGAACAATGACTAGGTTTTGTTGAACATGACTCTCTTTAGGCATAAGAAAGAACATTCGGACTCTTGAAATTTCAATGGGATTCCGCTCCTTCCCATGAGTTCGACTTCTATGAACGGTGGTGGAAGACGTATTTTTGGAATATGATACATAGTAGACAATAAGGCTAATGCGTCAACACCATACTCATAACACTCACCAAATGCAGGATATTCAGGATTGCTTCAGCGGCTTGACAACATTCAAACCACATTCATTCAAACGAGAATGATTCCAAGCACTGTCAGTAATAAAAGACTTGTAATGGTCCCTTTGTATAGAAGATGAATTATGATTGATTACAAGGCAGAGAATTGACAAAGTACATGGGCAGAGATCCAGGCATTAGGTGGGCAAAGAGAAAAATGATACCAAGAACGTTCGCGCTAACATTTTCTACAACTAGAAGAGGCATATAGTGTGACTGTTATGATAGCGAACAGTGCGTTGGGTTGTGTTATATTCTTTCCACATAGTTAACAGGGGGTTTGATGGGTACCAGCAACCCCACTTTATGGGGTCCGGGGCAGTGTCCCGGAAAATTTTGGTTTTGGATCCTATGTTAGGTTGGGCGGACCCATCTATGGTTTTGTGCATGATTTTCACACATGTTTTTTGGACGCGATGGTTTTCGGTCCATTGTTTTGGACACGATGGTTTTCCGGTCCACGGTATTGGATGCTTCGACATGTATAAATATGTATTGTAACATTGAAAGGAACATAATGAAAAATCAAGCTGGTAGTCTGGGTTTTGGGATCCAGTGGGAAATCTCTGTGTATATGTGTTTTATGTGTTATGCTCTTGAATTTTTATTTTTCCTATGATTTAGAATTCGTATGCAAGTAATTTCTGTACAGGGTTAAAACCTACATTTGGTATCAGAGTTGTTTTTGCTTCAAGGGGACGCCTTTGTTGCTGAGGGGTTTCGCTCGGGCCTGTGGTAGACCTGTTCAGTGGGAGATCTATGAGATCAATTCTGGTGGTGAAAGAAGATGGCGAGCAACGGAAAGATAGAGATTGCGAAGTTCAATGGTCAGAGTTTTGAGTTGTGGAAACTCAAGATGGAGGATCTGTTGGTGGATAAAGATCAGTGGATCGTGGTAGATCCGGGTACTAAACCAACGAGAGTGACCGACGAAGAATGGAAGAAGTTGGATAGGAAGGCAAAGAACACAACACAATTGTGTGTCTCAGATTCAGTATTATTGAATGTATCAGGGGAAGCTACGGCAAAGGCTTTATGGGACAAGTTAGGGACTTTGTACCAATCTAAGTCTCTAGTGAATAAACTGTTCCTGCGGAAAAAGCTTAATAACCTGAGGATGAAAGATGGAGACTCGGTGACAGAGCATCTGAATGCATTTAATACTGTGGTAAGTCAGTTATTATCTGTTGATATTAAAATTTCAGATGAGGATAAGTGCATCAGTCTGTTGTGTTCTCTACCAGATCCGTGGGATAGTCTGGTTATTGCAATAGGTAGCAATGCAACTGCTTTGCAACTTGATGAAATAGTCTCAGCCTTGCTGACGGAGGAGATGAGACGGAAAAATATGGACAACCAGAATGGTGATGCCTTGTCTGTACAAGGACGGTCCCAGAACAGAAACAAAAATAAGTCATCGAGTGGGAGATCTAAATCTCCAGGAAAACCTACAAAGGTGGTGTGCTGAAATGCGGAAAGGAAGGGCACTTCAGAAGGGAGTGTAAATCTAAAGCTCCTGATAAAGGAAAGGGATCTGATGATGCTCCTTCTGCAGAGGCGAAAACCAACTCAGATGAAGGTGGGGATGTGTACTTGGCTTCTTCAAGTACACATGTAGATCATGAGGCATGGTTGATTGACTCAGGTGCATCCTTTCACTTCACTCCCCATAGAGAGTGGTTCTGCGAGTATGAGAATACGATGGTGGTGATGTCTTCTTAGAAGATGATAGGAAGGCTAGAATCATTGGTCGCAGAAAAGTAAAGTTGAAGTTGCAAGGTTGAAGGGTTAGAACCCTTTGGGTGTTCTGCATATTCCTGCGTTGGCCAGAAATCTGATTTCTGTAAGCAAGTTGGATGATGCAGGTGTAAAGACAGTGTTCGAGAAGGATACCTGCAAGATGGTTCGAGTAGCACTGGTATTGATGCGGGGAGTTCGGATTGGAACTCTGTACAAGCTGCAAGGTAGCACTGTTGTTGACGGGCGCAATAGTTCTATGGTTCCTGAAAATGGAGCAGAAAATCTAGTGGTCTCTGGAGAGAAGACCATGTTGTGGAATCAAAGTCTTGGACATATTGGAGAGAAGGGCCTTCGAATACTTCATGGTAAAGGTATGGTAGAAGGTATGAGTAATAGCTCTCTGGATTTTGATTTCTGTGAAAATTGTGTATATGGGAAGCAGAATCGGGTGAGTTTCCCCTCTGGTGGTAGGAGGACGAAACATATATTAGAGCTTGTGCACAGTGATGTGTTTGGACCTGTGAAGGTTCTATCACTAGGGAAGTCTGTGTACTATGTATCATTTATAGATGACTTCTCAAGGAATACATGGATATATTTCCTTCAGAAGAAATCTGAAGTCTTTGATAGGTTTAAAGAATTTAAGGGTCTGGTGGAAAATCAGACAGAGAATAAGATAAAGGCGCTGAGGACAGATAATGGTGGAGAATTCTGGAGCAAGGAATTTGAAGCATTCTGTAAGAAGTGTGGTATAGCACGGCATAAGACTACTCCATATACACCTCAGCAAAATGGAGTGGCAGAAAGAATGAACAAGACATTGATGGAAAGGGCAAGAAGCATGCTCAGTGGTGCCGGGTTAGGACAGGAATTCTGGAGAGGCGGTGGATACTGCATGTTACTTGGTGAACAGGTCACCTTCATCAGCGTTGGAGGATAAGACTCCACAAGAAGTATGGACTGGTAAGAAACCCTCTCTTTCACATCTGGGTATTTGGATGTGATGCATATGTACATGTTCCAAAGGAGAAACGAACCAAGTTGGATAGTAAATCTGAAAAGTGCATCTTTATTGGGTATAAGGATGGTTTAAAGGGTTATAAGCTTTGGAACCCAGTCACACGGAAGGTTGTGTACGGCCGAGATGTGGTGTTCGGAGAGGTGAAAGGTGTTATAAAACATGAAGTCCAACCAAAGGAACCTGTGAAGATAGAGTTTGAACTAAAGGAGGAAGAATCAAACTCTGTAGCAAAGGAGGAATTAGAAGATGAAGAGCCACAAACTCCGGCTGTGAGAAGATCAATTCGAGAAAGAAGGCAGTCAGAAAGATATAGTCCATCTACTTTCTATTCAAATTTTGCTTTGTCTGTCACTGATGATGATCCGAGAACTATGAAGGAAGCAGTGGATTCAGAGGATGGAAAACTCTGGAAAGAGGCCATGGTTGATGAAATGGCATCTGTGCACAAAAATGAGGCTTGGGATCTGATGGAGTTGCCGGCTGGAAGGAAACCCATTGGCAGCAAATGGGTGTTTAAAAAGAAGACAAATGAAAAAGGGAAGGTGGAGAAATACAAATCTCGGTTGGTAGCAAAAGGTTATTCCCAGGTGCGGGGAATTGATTTTGGTGATATTTTTTCTCCTGTTGCCAAGGTAACTTCTATTATATTACTTTTATATGTTGCTGCTACTTTTGATTTTGAGGTAGAACAGATGGACGTGAAGACAACATTTCTTCATGGGGATTTGGAAGAGGAAATCTACATGAAGCAACCTGAAGGCTTTGCGGTGAAGGGTAAGAAAGAACTAGTATGCAGGTTAAAGAAGCCTCTGTATGGGTTAAAACAGTCACCAAGGATGTGGTATCAGAAATTTGATACATTTATATGGGGACTTGGCTTCACCAGAAGCAAAGCAGATCATTGTGTGCATTTTAAATTAATTGGTGGCCGTGTTATTTATCTGGTCTTGTATGTGGATGATATGTTGTTGGTTGGAAATGACA